>CM022540.1:504327-524327 GCA_012273795.1 Dendrolimus punctatus
ATTTGTCAATATCACTACATAAATAACAGTCTGCCCAGAAGCTGTTAAAATTCAGAGAATTATTGCAAATAATATTCTCGAATTATACGAATACCCTAATTTATTTATTAAAAACAAACACTACAAATATAAGTAACGTTGGATACAATTTTTATCTACGCGCTATTCGGTCTCGGAAAATACATTTATTTTTAACCCGGATACTACCCCATTTTCCGGGATGACAAGCATTTTAATTCCATTCTCGCTATTGATATTTTGTTAATAGCTTTCAGCCAAAATTGTCATGTCGTTTTTCGTGAAAACAGACAGACACAGTTACTTTCATATGTATAATATTGTAAGTATGTTGTCAACACGACCACCTGTATTAAGGACTGAAAGGGTATCCAAATGGCGGATTGCTGGTATGGATAGAAGGGAGGCACCTGTGTGCCTCTGGGATGCATCAACTATGCTGGCTGATCACCAAGCCGTGAGCCTTGCAGCAAATCTTCTGGCTTGTCTCCTTCTTGTGGCCTTCGTTATAATATGTACACATGCGGCGCGGCATAACTACACTTATAGGCAATTGGTCAATAGTAGAGTGACTCGTAAAGACGAGCAGTATGTGTACAGCGGTAAATACGACAAGGATGGAGAATGGAACGGAAGATGGCGGCTGGGAAAAGGTGATTCATTATCGTAGTTAGAAAAACCGGGTAGTTGGTGGAATTAATTTGGCAGGACAGGATTTTAAATAAAACTGCGCGAATATATGTATTATAATTTTTCGATTGTTTAACCAAGTTTTATAGATAAGCATTCATGCGACTTAGATAGAATTAATTAATATATAATTATTTTTGAAAATTAATTATTCTGGCTTCCAGACAGCTTTTCATTAGAACAATTTATATTAATCTTGTGTGTTTTAGACATTGTGGCTTCAAAAATAAGTCTCTGTTTAACTATTAGTCATTGTATATGAAATTGATCGAAAACCAGAAAGAGACTGTTTGTCTACGTATTCCACCGCCTGTACAACAGGGAGTGTTCCGAGGATTGTTTGATCTGGTGCCCACACATCATTTTTACCATCACAACGTTCACCATTGACGGAATGTAATCCCCCATTTCCTTGAGCACCTACTCTCAGCCACGCAACAGTTCTCTAGAACGTTTATTCCACGTACAACAATGATCTGGAGGGAACTTCCCGTCGAGGTATTTATTCCCTCTGCGATAAGATATGAGGTTGTTTAAGAAATACACTCACTTCGTTGGCTCAGAGACCCAAAGTAGGTCTTGGCCTCCGAAACGAGAGCATGCCACTTTTCTCTGTCCTTCGTAGTTTCTAGCCAATTATTGACTTGTAGCTTCGGCAACTCAGCCTCCACTCTGGTCCTTCCTACTATATATTAGGGACGGCCTACCTGACGCGGACCTACGGGCCGTCCCAAATATGGTTTCCTCATCCTACGATTCTCTCCTATCCATTCTATGTGACCAAGCCAATGGAGGCGATGTACTTTTATTTCTCCTATTATGTTAGGCTCGGCCACGAGATTCTCAATTTCGAGGTTGGTTCGACCCTCCAGCTACCATCCTCTCTCTTCGTTGTTCCCAGAATCTTACAGAGAACCTTCCTATACGCTATTAAAAGCTGGTTCTCCTCCTTGAGACTAAGCGTTTAAGCAGTATACATTAGGATGGGCCGTATGACGGTTTTATAGATCCTGGTTTTGGTTTTTCTGTTTAGAAGTCTGTTTAAGACATAAGTCATCAAATTTAGAGGCCGACAACGCGTTGGCGTCTATAGGCGATGGCGACCACCTGCCATCCAGTGGGCAGTCAACTAAGTTGTACTACGTAAAAGGTGTTAAGAGTCGTAGTGCCTTCACAAGGTAAACGCGACATCGTTGTATTTCCATTCAGGACGCGCGTCGTATCGCTCCAATGTTCCAGCTGCACAGCCCTAAAACGTTTTATAAAACGATACATCCAGCAAAGAGTAAAAAGGCAGGCGAAATGCTACCTGTCGAACCCAAATTGAATTTGCATCGCGCCGGATCGCAATTTCGTTATACGCGGCGCGTCGCTTCATGTCGTGTCGAACTATATACCTCTAAATGCATGCTCGTATCGTAGGTACCGCCATCCACAGTCTGGTCTAAAGTTCATGACCTGTCTAGACCAGCTGCAGAAGGCTGCACTATACAGTATTTATTTCTTAACTGTCTAGATTAAAATTTATGGTAAAGTATAAAAAAAAACACTAATTCACTTGTTTATTCATCTCATCGTGCATTCGTTCGATACAATCCAATTACCTTTGTATCCTAAAAAATCCTGTTTATACTTTTGAAGACCTTCGCGTCTCATTAAATGTGGAATCGTCGAAGGATATTGATCTAGTTACTTTCTTGCAGCTTTTTGGGTGTTTTCATTTTTATTATAAGTTATGTATTTCCTAGCATTTCAATAGGAACTTTTTTTAAGATTTAGAAAATCATTTTTACGTTTAGAAATAATAACAAAGACAAAACAAAGAAGTTCTAGCAATCATTTATTATAAAGTGTATTGTTGATTAGGTAGGTGTGAATACACATTTAACAGATGGTTAAAATAAAATACTCGCTAAAAATATATGCCGAAACAACGATTGTTTTATTTAAACCGTCAGCAAGTTAGTCAGGCAGATCTTTTACATGATACTAGTGCCTTCTGACCTGTTTATCCATGATCATTCTCAGATTAGATGTTTCCTATTTGGACAATATTTGACACAAACCAACAAAAAATAAAAAAATAAAAAAATGATATTGTTACAGTCTTTCTTTATAATGAAATGCTATTTACACACAATATTTACGTTATCGCATATGGAGGCATTCCATTGTAGCCGCAGACGTCCGATCACCACGGCGGCCGCTCACAAATTGTTGCGGACAGAATCACTCCGTTGACCTCACCCCCATAAAGCCCGTGCGACCACGCCCCGCCTACCGCGGGGACATAGCTCGCTCCGTTAGCTGCTAAGCGTCTGCATTTTTGTAGTACTTTAGTAAGCGCGGAGCGAGCCTACATCATGCATTCCTGAACTGCAATTCAAACACACAACATTGTTTCACTTCTACCTGAAGACCTCTAAAGTGGCTTTACGGGGGTGAGGTCAGCGGAGTGATTCTGTCCGCAACAATTTGTGAGCGGCCGCCGTGGTGATCGGACGTCTGCGGCTACACCATTAAAGGCAATCCAAACATAATTGATCAGCTTGTGTGGACACTTGAGATCATTGGACGGCCAATGCCTAATACCCACTAAAACCACCCTCCTCCCATGTGGCCCGCGTTTATGGTAGGAAGAGCGTGAGACGTAGAACGTAGTTACGCCCAGGTCGAGTGTACCTTGAGGAGTGGCCTTAACGGAAGCCACAACTACCAGCGCTGGTTGAGTCAGTCAGCATCCCATTCATCGATTATGCAGCACCGATTTATAATTTATTTCACAGTTGTATTGTCTTATTTACAAGTATGATTTAATTTGTGTGTAGTTCTAGATAAATATTTTTTCTTTCTTAACATGTACTAATGGGGATTGTTCACGAAAAATTACCCTCTCATTTTATATTTTTATTAGGTAAAATAGGGTATTTTAAGATACTAATTTGAATATTTTTGTATTTTAAGCGTTAGTTTTTTTATAATTCGATTTTAAAATTATTTCTCCAATGACGTCATTAGGGACAAGTTTACATTGATTTCTTTGCCTAGAAAACAAAAGTAATAAAACTTACTAATCATAGTAATCTGTGCTACTGCTATTTAAATGTCACTGTCATTACTCATTACGTATCGTGATCATTTTAGTGTATTTAGTCGCTAGGCTTATAATTTTTCGTATTCAACCATTATTATTTTCTATAGTTATCGTTAAATTTTTTAAAGTGGTCTTTAGGGAAAAATCCATGTTACAGAACTTAAATCAAATAAGCTTTGTACAGCTAGAATTTTTTTTACACCTGAAACAGGCAAACAGGCAGACGGCCCACCTGATTGGATTTAGTAAGGTCAAATAAAGGTCAAACACATTTCTTACAAAATACAAGAAAATCGTACGTTTTTTGGAATTTTAACTAGACAGAAATGATTAGGGACACTATTCCTCGAAATGGTTTTTCAAATAGCTAGATTGATAGATTGAAGTGAACAATCCCAATTGAAATCAGACATAAACGTGCCAATTTTCAGACTTTATTGAAACGTATATAAAATACATGTGGCATCTTTTAATCGCTAAATTGTGGAACACTTGAACTCGTGAGATATATGTGTACTGTATTCAGTGTAGCTTAACTGAAGTTCAAACACAACTAAACTGGGTCCAGGCGACATTAGCTCCGTGTGCGCTGTTTGTCCACCGGTCTCTTTACTTTGTTTAAATGGTTTACTGTAACTTATGGATGAATAAACTGGAAAATCTTTGAAATCTTATGAACTTGTAGGAACAGGAAGCTATTGGGTATAAGATCAAATTGACCAAGTGAGTGTAGTCAACACAGTACAGTTGACGCACTACAAGCGGCCTGTTATAGGGATTGTGTCAAATAGTACAAGAACATAGATTTCAAAGCGTTTTGTTTTTTAAAGTGACAATTTTTAATATCCAGTACCTTGAATTTTCCAAAATTGTTCACTTCATAGTTCAAAAGTTAAGGGCACATGCATAATGTTTCGACTTTGTGACATAACTATTAGATTACCTCTCTATACCAAAAACCCAAAGACATTTGGTGTTTGATTAATCTATGATATCTTCACAAAGTACATTGTATACATAAAGAGGTATTTCTCATATCTACCATGATTTGAATAGGCGTGCTCTGTGTATAATTTAAGATAACACAAGATATTAATTAAATTTCCTTTTATTTTAAGAAAACAAGTATTTCAGAGATTTTTTAAATTACCTCTATTAATATCCGGTTCTTGTACTATATTCACTTGCTTTACCGTCTATTGAATTTTAACATTAGATGTATGGAACTTAAGTCAAATTTTAATTGATGATCGTCCCGTTTTTGGCCAAATCCATCTCGTTTACATCATGCCGACTCAACGTCGGCAAGCCAGGAGGCAGCGCGAGTATGAAAACACATTATATATCGAAAATGACATAATCGCGCTAACCACTTCCCTGCTTGCTGCCGTGGAAGTAGGCATAATGCACGAGTGAAGTGGAGTAAACGGTTTAAAATTTCTTTTTTTATTTCAATGATCTATAAAAATCGGTTATTTTATAAGCAATAAAAGGCAAGAGATATATTAGACAGTTATATCCGTTGGAAATATTCCCGATTATTATAGGGCATTGTCTGAGGGCCCTCGGGCCCTTCGATTTGCTTTTGTGATGCTAATAACAATGGATTAGGCCACTATTCACGGCGAAAGGGCACGAAACGCCCTGATTGGATCGACCTTCTTAAACGGATTTTATCTTCGCTGATATAAATTGAAATCATCTTTCCAAGGGGTAGTTAAGAAAGTTTCTGTCGCGAATAAAATATATACAATCTCGTCTTTAGTGAAATCTCTAAATGATTCAATTAAGAATTTACTTTTGGAATAGGTTGTATTTAAATTTGACTGAAATATTTTCATAGGGAAATCAAAATGAGAGGTGTATGCATATAGTATTCTCGCCATACCATAAAAAGAGGATAACATTTCAACGCCAAGATTTCCGTTTTACTTATTATCAGACAAGCAGATTTGCGGCATTATTACCCGGTGGGAACATCGTGAGTCAGGAGCGTTTCGATCCTGCCAAATAATGGAATAATCCAGAGTCTATTTTTCTTGAGAAATATAATCTAGGGGTCTTAATGAGTGAAATCGTATGTTTAAGTACTTCATGTTATACCGCGAGAAAACCCAATATCAGGTTAGATAGTGTCCATATTTCAGATGGATGGATTTTTTCAATTCAGAAGAGAAACGTGAATCGTTCAATGTCATTGAATAACGTTGCATGTGTCGTCCTGTCTCCGTTTTTTTATTGCATTTCGCAAAATTAAATCAGATTGAACTGTTTAAAATCGGTATTATAAGTCTGAAAAAAGATTCTAGTGACAAAGTCGCAAATAAAATTTCGTTACTTGATAAACTTATATGAAGAAATATGAAAGAAAAAAACTCCATTCAAAAAGCGCTTCAGTTCCAAGGAACTCCCCTTATCACGCTCAAGAGTATTGGGATCCTTGGTGTCGACATCGCGAACGATGTGCATTCAGGGGCCATCTTGAAGGTAAGGCGAAATTCGCCTCCAAGAAGCTGGGAGTGCTAAACCGGACCAAGGAGTATTCCACTCCGTGGCAACGCCTTGTGCTTTATAAAGCCCAGGTGAAGCCGCATATGGAGTACTCACACTTGTGGGCCGGGGCACCCGCCTACCAGCTAAATCCCTTGGAGAGTGTTCAACGTCGAACCGTTCGCATTGTCGAAGATCCAATACTCACAGACGGCTTAGATACGCTCGGCCTTCGCAAAGGCTTCGCGTATTCTACCGACTGTGAACAATGGGGCGTGTTCCAAGGAAATGGTGCCTTCATCTTCTTTCTACCACCGCACCGCACGCCATCGCTGGGCGTTCATCTCCACTTTCTTGAGCCGCTTCGCTCTTTTACGCAACGGCCCACAGCGCTACAATATGGGTTCTTTCAAAGGTTGTCGTAACATTTTTTCGAGGCCGGCAGCGTGTCAGTGACATCTCTGGTGTTGCAAACGTCCATAGGCGACGGTAACCACTTTCCAACAGGTGTGCCGTCTGCCTGTCTCCAGCTATAAAAAAATTTCAATCTTGATCATATTTCTGAAGTACCCGTTGTGGTCAAAATGCATTTTCGGTCAATTTTCTCGATATAAAAAATTGCAAAGTAACGTCCAATCTTTAATATTAACTGTTACTTTACCCACAAGAGTATTACGACCTCCTCGGATGGCCTAGAGGCGGTATTATGTAAAGCATATTATGCAAATTGTTTGTCTTTGAGACTCGAACACACGTTGTCTGCCGGGGCTACTTCCCATTACATACTACCTCATAAAAGGGTCCTTACAAAAATAAGATGGAAACTCAACATTTTAGCCCCATACGTCACTCACACCCATCACTTAAATTAAACATTGTATTAAATTTTTATCTAACCGCTATTCGCCTTAAGAATATTTACTTAATTTTATCCCGGAAATTGTGATATTTCCCTGGAAAAAAAGTATATTATATCCATCTTTAATATTAAGGCAATATACTAAATTTCAGCAATATGGCTTTTCAGTGACAACGTCCTAGAAAGACAGTCACTTTCACAATTATAATATTAAAGAATGACTGTCAGCGGCGACTGTTAGATATATTATAAGCTAACTGAATTTAGTAAAAAAGTCAAGTGGTTGCACTTCGTTTTCGCCGGAAAACCCACATTCTTTCATTGCTTTATAGTATTTTATTCATCCCTACCCCTCCACAGTACCTTAAAGAACGCCCTCCAGTCAACATAGACTTATTACTCCTATTCATAATACAAGTTATTGTCAGGGTGACTGATATTATCAGAAGAAAAAGTCAAGTTAAATATATGCACGAAAGGGGCTGCAAGCCTCCTTCGGAAGATCTCGCGAAACACGTGGGAAAAGGGCCCGGAAATATATTCACACACGCGACCCTCCACTACGCGGGCTATACGCGGACTACTTGAGAGACGACACCCGCGGCTTGCGTCGGAGTGCCTCTTCCCCTTTGCCCCTCGTGTTCCACGTACCTATTAGGCCGTTTGATACAGCGGCCCGCACGGGTTACTATATGCTCCCCCTCTAGTCCTGGAATACGCCCTCGTTCCTGGACTAGGATCCTATAATCTTTATCGGCCTTAGCCGGGCGTCCTCGATTTCGCTTAGGATTGACAGGATTTGGTGGAGTGAGTTTGTCACCTTGGTAACGGGTAAGGTCTTGTACATGGTATTTTCCTACAACGCTATTATCAGTGGTTGCGACGACGAAGGTGGTCAGAATTACCTTTTGTACTATTTTGTAGGGTCCGTCGCGTCGAGGGTAAAACGTTCCGCTGGATTTGCCTCCGGATGGTAAAGTGGGACAAAGTTTTGTTTAATATCCATTACTGACATGCATCTGCGCATAATTGCTGATACAAATTGAACCCCATTATCCGAAATTATTCTACGGGGCAAACCAAATCGCATAAAGTACTCTTCGATGAGAATACGGGCACAAGCTTCTGCTGTTGCATCTTGCAGAGCATATAGCTCCGTCCAACGAGTGGCCGTATCTTCGACTAGTAGGATCCAACGCTCCCCCTGGTCTCCTTCTGGTAGCGGGCCAAATAAAGGGTTACTATAACGTTTTACATTGCATATAGCTATTTATATGTTTATTATGATTAAACGTACAATATGCCATGGGTTGTCTAGAAGAGATCGCTTTTTAGCGATAAGACCGCCTTTTGTACACAATTAGAATAATACTAGCTCGTAAGTTTTTCTGTAATGGTGTATGCACATTAAAGTGTTATTTATCTGTAAGCGCGCCCACACCTGTACTTTAGCCAACACTAAAATCTCTCGCTCTATTCTATAAGCGAAAGCTATGTTGGGTAGAGCCACTAAGAGATTGTCCATAAATCTATTTGGCGCTGTGGCGCGCTCTGGCGGACGTAAGTGGCGACAATAAACTCGCGCCACAATATTACAGCCACTCACTTACACAGCCTGTTTATTGCTTGACCCTGTTTACTGTTTCCTATGAGATAATAACAAATTGTTCCTTCCAGTTGGCAGCACTGCTACCAATAAACGCTCTATGGAATGTCATTTACGTAAATTGCCTATGTTGAATCAAAACACCAGAGTCTGGAAAAGTTGAACCGATTATAGCCTAACGCTTTATAGCTTAAGTTAAATAAGCCGGCTAACTCACTCTATATGAATAAGATCGTAAATATATAGGAGCTCTTTTAACAACTAAATACTGTTAAATAGGTTTTTTTGATTAAATTGCTTTAGGAAGATTTTTACCATACATGCGGTACAGGTAGGTTCTAATTGGACACAAAACATGCTTTTTTGTATTAGAAATAGTGGTTATATTATATTAGAATGTAATAAATAAATGACCCGGTTAATGGAGGCTTAAACAATGTTTTTTTTAAGAACGAAATCATTATTTGATTAAATCGATTATAATAACCTTGCAGAACATTTCGTATTGTTGATTAGTTGCGTTAAATAAAACTAGATGGCGCTACACGTTTTTAAAATGCCAAACACCGACTTGTTTTCATACATCGTTACATTTTTGACCTACGTCATAACTTGTTCTGTCATAGTTCAGTGCCTAGTTTGGTAATATAATAAATCCTTCGCCTAGTTTATATACGTTTTCTAAAAGTAAAATGAAAGTGAATTACGTTTGTATAGCTACTTTTAACTTACTCTTATAATGGAAGGATAGAACTCCTTTAATTTGTATATTCTTATGACATCAAAGTATAGGACGCGTTCTTCTTGTATCTCACAGCGCTCAAAATGCTCCATCGGCCGTTCCATATAGAGTGTACGGTCTTTAGGGTCGCCGTGAAAATGTCTCTAATAACGTCATAATTTTCGATCACGCAGCGCTCACAGACTCATTTCAAGAGGTGGGTCGAAGTGGGCGTTGACCACAGAGCATTAATTCTCTATAGGTATGTATATATATGTTGATGAGGGCGCGATTATTAAATTAACCATACAGCAATCAATGTTGTTTGTGTATTTCGCCGCTAATGACATCTACTCTCAATAATCCGTTCCACTTGAGTTTAAAATTGTTACGTCGCAAAAAAAAGTGGAACAGGAAATATCGCGATGGTGAGCGTGGTCATTGTGAGCACCAAGAGGAAAATAGCCATGGCCGTTTAAAATCTATGAAGCTATGACATTCTGTAAAATATACAATGCGTGACAGTTGATTTTACCATCTGATACTCTATTGTATTTGTGAGATAAAAGGGTACGCACCTTGCACAAATTGTTCGTGTCCTTCGATAGCTTAATGAGCAGGCACCAGTATAACACTCTCTCACATCTTCTAATTTAAAAATATTAATGTTTTGCACACGTCGCGGCGCGGATGGATTGATTTTGAGTACTTATTTGAATATGTTGAGTTGATACTTTTTAGTTGGTGTACTTGTAGCGAGCGAGTTTTTGCAACGTCTTCTTTTGGTGCGGTACGGGGTAGAGGGGGGAGATTTTGAATACGGAACGGGAAGGAGTGAACGAATGGAATGAACGGCCAAAAATAGATCTAGATGACCTAAGTTGCACTACTAAACAATACACTTACTCACTTGTTTGCATTGGCTTACTGAACTAAAGATTAACTAAACTATGTTTTTAGCAGGATCCAACTGAATAGCCGCAGATGATAATTTCAGCGATACTGGACTTTGGGGGCCTCTCGTGTTTAATTAGGAGACAGCACCAACTAGTTTTGCACTGACTGAACTATTGGACTAAGTATGGCGCTATCTCTGACACACTATGTCCCAGGAAAGCTTAAAATAATTAATTATAATAAAGCCAAAACAACTGTCAGTGGTGGGATTATTCCCCATTGCAAGTGTTTCAAGAAATTTACACTTCAATACTCAATACTCAATCATTTATTGCACAATTATAAACAGTTTTACATGTTCACAATAACCCTAGCAGGGTATAGCAATAGATACTGTGCGGAGCGGATCAGTCTATTTCACGTACTGAAAAATGTCATTATATCTATATTATATCATCTTTAAAAAAATCGTTTATATTGTAGTAGCATTTTATTATTAATATATTTTTAAGTTCTTTTAAAAAGATGTCGTCTTTAGTGTTTTTTAATTTAGCAGGCAATTTATTATATATTTTAATGGCCATTGCGTTCGGGCCACAGCTGTGCATATTAAGTTTGGAGTTTGGTAGAATTAAATTATTTTTATAGGTAGGTCTAATTGCATAGTCGCGCATGTCATTTAATTTGATAAAATATTGATGATATTTTCTAATGAATTTACACTGTTCTAGTATGTATATAGACGTTATTGTTAGTATTTTATGTTTGATAAAGTAGGGCCTGTGAAAATGTGGTATCGTTATGTCAGGAAGTTTTATATTTTCAAGTATGCGGATACATTTTTTTTGAGCGATAAACAGATCTCCAACATCTACGCTGTTTCAAAAATGTAAGTGCTACATTTTCCCAAAATGGGGCCCATTTAATTGTAAAGACCTGAGAGCACCTTAGGTGGATGGCACGTAAATTGTTTCACGAGATTTGTGAGGGCGCACCGCAAGTAATTCGCGAAGTTGGTCTGTGCGCGGCAAAGTCGGCCAAAGTGGTAAACTGCGGTAACGTGAGCCGAAGTCAGGTGAAGTGCGGCGAAGGGGTGAGTTACGAGCGCGAGCTTTGCGACTTGGGCGTTGGCTGATTTAGGGGGTTGCTGGACTATCAGCGTGTAACGTTTTACTTTGTGTCTTTGGCTCCTCCTTTGATGGTATGGTATGGGTATGTTTGACGTGATATTGGAATCGTTGTCTTGATTATAGCTCTGCCGGCTCAATCGGTGTCATACTACGCTCTCACAGAATATCGGTGTGAAACGGCCTTGAACTAATCGTGCTTCGTGTAATTCTTCCGTGAAGAAACGGAGAAAGAATACAAATTCCTGCGGCCGGGTGGTCTATAGTAAGAGGCGACAAAATAACTCACAGCCAGGTGGTAGGGCACTTGCCTGACTGGGGCTACCTGGTCTAGAGTATGCCGCCATAACAACTATGAGTTGTGTTCCAGCATCAGTGGCCAGGTTCCAGTTTCTCCTTCAAGACCAGCAGCAATATGGCGGCACCTCTGCTACTGAGAATGTTCATAAGCGACGGTAACCGCTTTCCATCACAGTTGGGCCGTAAGCCTGTTGGCTGTACTAGTTATTTTAACTGTAAAGTTTTTTGTAAAGCTTTTATTGTAAAGTTATTTTAAAAAATCGATAAATATATGACATTCTGAATTTAGATCTGCTTTTTAGTTTTTTTACTATAACCTATATTTTGATGTGTAACTTCTTTACAATCATTGTGATTTGATTTCAAACTTACTCACTTACTTACGGACGGTCTCAGGTAGCTTGGTATACGCTCGTTGCGTTGATAGCTCTTCTCGTAAAGCAGATTCGGTTAGGCACCAGTTCTATTCTTCTCTTCTCTTTGTTTTAGGTTAGATAATCTGCTGCTTTACAGTACGTAGGGAACGATGGAGAGTCAAAATCTGGCAACTGCGTGGCAGACTACACACAATAAAGCGTCTCATAAAGATATCAAACATGTTTCCGCCACTTGGCCACGGAATTTTAAAAACATAAAAGACAACCAGAAAAACGGATGAACGGACATGACGAGTTCATATAGGTTCCCTAAAAGACTGCATATTCATATTTATAAGCAATGAAAAGGCCGCGAAGCGATATTTTAAATTATTCAGCGGAAATGGAGAACATGAAATGGGTACGGGATCAAAATAAAAAGAATTAAAAAGTTAAAAGCTGCAAGTTCTTTTAGAGCAGAGGTCGCTATTGTATTATACAGATAGGAGGAACTCACCTTGGCATCCTTCCCAATCGGGGCTGCCAGTACACTGGCAATTTAAAGATATTCAAGATTTTTAAACGGCCTCTGTAGTTGAGCTGGCTAAGCCTTTGCCGGCCTACCTCACTGCAACGCAGAAGCTCAGCGTTTCGAATCCTGGTACTGTAAATTTCGGATATGAGTTTTCTCCGTTATTTACTATGGTTTGAGTGTCTGGGATCGGCCCCAGAGTAAGTCCATTATGTAATACTCATAACACAAGCGTTTGCTTAATTTGGGGGATATACAATGTGTGTGTTTGTCTACCGATTATTATATTCTTTAATCGCAAAAAATTGCAAGATGCTAAAGGGTATGATGCACATTACGTACCTAGTAAATACTCCATGAATTCTAATTTTTATATTCAAATTTTGAAAAGACTTTATTAAGAAAATCTTAATTATTGATAAATTATTTGTTTGCAATAAAAAAATATAATAATGGAAAGAATGGGTTAAAATGAAAATAAGTATAATATTAACGAGATAGGAATGTGGGATTGTACGGCAACCAGACTATCTTTAAATTGGTAAGGTTAAAATGATCCACAGATGTAGTATAAATTTATAAGATTGCTGAAATGGTATAGCTAGAATGATAAAACATACCCAATATGAAATCAATTCCGCGTGAATAAGTATTTAATATTGATAGTTCTGGTAACACCGTTCGAAATTCAATTCATTTAGAATGCATTGAACCGCCAACGGCAGTCTCAATTCTCGGCCCTCGACTACGCGGTTCACGTGTGAATACCTCTGTACCGGTTCTACTACGTCACTCAGTTTCATCAGTATGCATAAATAGGTTTGTGAGACTTCATGGACTAAATGATATAATTTTATTTTTGTACGAAGCTAGAAAACAGGTAGACGCTCCAGTTCATGGATAGTGGTAACCGTCACCAGTGCACATTTGCCACAATAGGGCGATGCCAACGCGAAGCCTGCCTTAAGGATGGTATAAAGAGTCAGGAATTACGGGATGAGCAAAAGAATGGAAAACAGTTGACTGGTGAAGGGGGCAGTGTGTCATCAGACTCACATGGCTACGTGGCATCACACCAACGAGCCGGGACAAAGAGCTGTCATTAATAGTTCTACCGCATATGATTATGAAGTTCGTTGTAACCCGCGTTATTAGCTTCACCTACATGTAGTGTTTGTATATGACGGAATCTTTCCTTTACACGTGTAGTATGGACCGATGACAATAGAATAATTTCATAACTATACTCGGACTGTTATGGACTCAAATTAGAGCTGCGATCGTCCTCTTTCGATGTTCGAGTGAGTGGTGCGACTTGAATCAACAACTCACGGTGGTGAGTAGCTCCAAGTTTGTAACAGAACTTCTTACGTGCTGTGAATTACAGGTGTGATAAAAGATATCCAACTTTACTACTTGATAAATATTAAATGATAACACTCGAATCTAGACGACGATATATAGAAGTTAAAACTCGTTTATAAGATAGTCAATAAATACTTCAGTTGTATAGGTCTTGTGAGACACATATTTTATGCTGTACCTAGGACTGTAATAAAACGGGAGATGCTCAAATATCAATTACTAGTATATGCTTTGGGCAATTGTCGTAATAGTAGTGGATCACGCTTAGCTCTTCGTCGAATTCTTATAATAAAACACTTCAATGAAATTGATATATCTTCTATAGTCATTGGCAAATCAAATATAAAGTACTAAACGAACTGTTAAATACGTTGTCGTTTTGGTAGTTTCGTTAACTTTGGTAGTTCGATATATCTCTCCGTGCAGGAACGGAGAAAGAATACAATTTCCTGCGGCCGGGCGGCCTGTCGTAAGAGGCGACAAAACAACCCACAGCCAGGTGGTAGGGCATTTGCCCGACTGGATGGCTACCACCCCTGGTCTAAAGTATGTCGCCATAACAACCTTGAGTTGTGTTCCGGCATTAGTGGACCAGGTTCCAGTCTCCTTTAAGAGGGCAGCAGCGCATTTGTAGCATCTTTGGTGTTGCAAATGTCCATAGGCGATGGTAACCGCTCTCTATCAAGTGGGCCGTCTGCCTGTCTGCTGACCTCCTGCAATAAAAAAAAAAAAAATGTGGTAGTTTTTGTACTTTTGGTCGTGTGTGTAGTTTACAGAGAGATAGACGGGGATATATATATATAAATAAATGAAACTAGAACGGGTTAAAATTTGTATGGGACACCAATCATTTCTTCAGTTTATAGATATAAAAATTCTATATCATACATACATACATAACTTCACGCCAGGTCCCTTGCGGGGTAGGCACGAACAACAGAGCGCCATACAGGTTTATTCTTACACACCTCACTTGCTTCTTTGACATTCATAGCTAAATTCTATATCTATAAAAATAATGCGATAGTAACTCGATCTGTCTATCTGAATACTGAAAATGGACATAGATACTTTTCACCCCGGGAGATGGGATAGTTTGCGACATAAAATGAAGTAAATCTTCCTAGGGCAAATATCACCGACATAAAAATATAATACAACTAGAGTTTACCCCGCGGCTGACTGCTAATATTTTTTTCAAATTTATGCATAAACACATTAAATCAATAAAAAAACATTACACACACTATCATGCATTTGATACACACACTGTGTGTGTATCACACTGTGTGTGTGTGTAGCCTTGGAGAAATCTGTGATTATACAAGATGGTCGAATTTCGACCACGGGCGACCACTAGTATAACATTAATCCTAAAATATGTACAAGTGAATCCGTAAGCAAGAGACAGTCGCGTACTACCTGTATCCATAAAAATTCCATTTCCGTACAGGATACAATAAATAAACGACAAGGAACTCGCGATACCTAAGGTATTCGAACATCGCCGTGTATTGTGTACATCTCCTACATGTACAATGTATAATTGTACATAGATGTACAATGTACATTAAAGTGAGCATTCGAGAGATTTATCATTTATGTAGTGTGTACTAATAGAAAATGTACTCATATTGTTTTGTCACTGTTTTCTATTCTTACGAAACTTCTGGTGCGGTGGGAAGTGTGATGTATTGTTGTGAAGTTTTGTTTTGTTTTGTTTAAATGATAGAATTAAAATTTTTACTGTTTAGTAAAGTGTGAAGTTGAGGAACTCAATATCAAAAGATTTCAAATAAAATTATGACAATCTATTATATAAAACAAAGTGGTGTTAGTTACACCAGTTTAACTCAAGAACGGCTGGACCAATTTTTATATTATATACGAATTATCCCGGCAGACGTCGTTCTGCCCGATAAAGCTTCAATCGATATGCCGACTGCAGCG
This sequence comes from Dendrolimus punctatus, assembly GCA_012273795.1. Lineage (NCBI taxonomy): Eukaryota > Metazoa > Arthropoda > Insecta > Lepidoptera > Lasiocampidae > Dendrolimus > Dendrolimus punctatus. Next base: position 520,333 of record CM022540.1, read on the forward strand.
CCACCTACCGGGACCAACTCATTGTGAACCAACTCAGAAACCTTCTTTGGCTCATGCACAACAACTTTGCTTAAGATCATCACATGATCAAATGTATAGTTTACGATTCTATAAAGGACATACAGACAAACATTCACTTTTATATATAAAGACAAGAACATAAAACTGAAGTAGGAAAAATATTATATCAACTATTTTTCATTGACTAGCTTTCAAATACCCGCAACTAGCTTTACTATACTTTTAAATAGTTAAAATACAAACTCGAAAATGACAATTGAAGACGTGAGTGGATGAAGGTGATATGTCGCATATTCGGTTTTTTGCTTTTTTTTGCGTAGATGAAGCTTATAATTCGATACCAAATGACTACAGACCTTAGACCATAGATATAAGGCATATTCAAAATATAAAAAGTTGAAAAAGGTGTTAAGTTCAGTTCAGTTTAAAATAAAAGTCAAACTTTTATCTCGATTTACTCAAAATTGGAATTATGCGACTTATCACCTTCATCCACTCATGTCTTCAATTCAAAGTTAAAACACAAAATAGCGGTATACAGTAAATCCCTTGTGACCGCATAAGGGTTGCCACATACGGGCGAACAGTCGTCCACTCGTAGCGGTTTACTTGCCGCAATTACAACGCCGCGCCATTTAAACAATCTTGCTTCACATTGTATTTAAAGAGCTGGTATCTCCTTAATGTAATTTAGTTATATATGAAATCCAAGTTGCCTTTGTTTTTGTGTAACTCTGTTTCTTACTGTTACTTAAAAACTAATTAAGTGATTTTGATGAAATTATTGAAATACTTCAGTTAGCGAGCAACACAAATAAAATGCAAGTTTATCAACGCAGTTTTAGGTAATTTATTATATATTATGAGATCCCATAGAGACCAGGGTTACTCAGCTTATTCAAACAGGTTTACAAACGTAAAAAAAAACTAGTTTATCTAAGTAATATTGCATCTCTAGGTAAGATTAAATCTCCATTACCGCATCGGTAAAGCATAAGCTTATGAAGTTATAAATATCATCAGGAGTGGGATAGCTTGGCGATCCTAATAGGGAAGACTGTCTCCTATCAATTTAAATAAAGAAAATTAGGCGGTTAAGCCAAAAACATAATATGATGTAATTTAAGGTTAAGCAAGTATCTACATTTTGGTGGATTTATCTGGAAATTAGTATTAAATCCCGGTAGCATTCGGAGCGTTTGCTTCAAAGTCTTCTTCAAATCGCGCGGTCATCGGCATCCCTAGTTGTGAGACCATTGGCACGCCTGTCATGCTTCACGACTTTAACCCAGCATTCCTTGGTCCTACCCTTTTTAGTTCTACCGAGACCTGGTGGGGGCGGCATGACTAGATATTTGTACCCTACCTAATTAGTCGATTTCTACAAAACGTGGCCGTACCAGTGTAAGCGACTGTCTCGCATTTTGTTTGCTATGTCACTGATATGAAAACTGTCGTGTACGCAGGAGAGTTCCTGACACGATCCTTCCGCGTGATTCCATATATCCACCGCAGCATATCTAGTCTCCGTTTTTCCACTCTTTTTTGTGTCACTCAAGTGCAGGCCGCGTAGCCTTTTCAAATAACACTCCTTAAATTATGTGTATCATACATTAATTTGCTATGTTATCAGCTTCATTACTTATTAGGTACATGGATGCGTTTATTGGTTTCGGATCGAATGCAGTTTTAAAATATGTTTAAATCAAAAATGCATTCATTAAAATGTACCTAAGCTAACCAAATCATAATTTAAGAAGTAAACCAGGGAAAAATCGAAATTGGTCTGGGACACATAGTAGAAGTGAAACTTCAACGGACAAGCAGAAAACCGATTCGCAATGGACAAGTGGAAAATAACGAAACAAAACAAAATTTTAATTTGAAGGTTTACAGGTAGGTTTTTGGACAAATTGGACAAGTATATTAAGAATCTGAACGTAAAAATTCAAGTTAAAATTTTGTTGTGATTCGTTTTGCCACTAATCCCTTGCCATACGTTTTTACTCTTGTCCGTTGAAGTTTCGATTCTACTATGTGTCCCAGCACACATTTTGATTTTTATATTTTATCCAAAAAAACACGTTTCTTTCTTCTTTCAATTCCTAATAAATAATAGTAACAATTGAAAGAAAAAGACGGAACGGTTTTATTTGCTTTTAGCAAAACGTTGGCACAACGAGAGCGAGGAAACATTCAATATCGCAAAGTCTATCAATCAGAGGGAACGCTCGGAGCAGTGCTTTGTGCAAACAGTACGCGAAAAATCCAGTTTGGCATCGCGTTGGTAATTTATTCAACAGTAAAAAAGACACCGGAATGGGTGACGGGCGACGCGGCCTCGCTCGTCTGAGCGCGGACAAGTGTTGCCATTGACAAACATTCAATTCGAAACAGATCGGTTCAAAATCGAATTACATGATATGTTAATTATTTTAGTAAGTAAAATTACTTTATTCCTAAATGTATTAATGTTGAACCACATTGTATATATTTAAGATTACTCCATTGGTTCACCTTTCAGACTATATAAACGATGGAGAACAGGATGCAAGGTTTTTGGTTTTTTTGTCGGTTCGGATTCACATCAAAACTACTGGGTTTGATTTTCATGCAATTTTCGCTGCAATCGACAGCAAATTCTTTGACTCGAAATCTGCGTTACTTTTTACCCTAGGAATCCAGGGAGAAATTTCTTGAAAATTATTAATTAAAAAAATAAACTTTTTTTATGTGTGTGCTTGACTTACCTACCCGATTAGAATTTCTCACATGACTGCAAATAGTTCCATGTTGAAAATTAATGATCGTGTAAACGATAACATGTTTAGAATAAGCGCCTGAATTCGCTTAGGGGTGGCCTATGTTGTCCCACATCACTGTCAGTGTGAAGATAACGTGGAGCGCCTCGTTCACCATGGTTTATCGTGTATCAGAAGTACCGGCAGAATTCCACGCTATACAACACTTAATGACATAATCCTTCGGGCTCTTGTCAGCGTTTGTTATCTTTCATAGTTTTCAATAGTTCACCTGTTCAAATGATAATATTTTATGACACTTTCTGTTACCAGTTTCTACCTACTACTAAGTACTATATATTTTAAGGTATATAAATTACGTTACGTGCTATGTTTGGTAAAGGAATCGTATTAGTTGGTGAATTCGCTGCAAGAGATTAACCGTGGTGGTAGTAAATCAACATGCCTTAACGTATCAAGTCTTCCTAATGTCGCTGAGCCTAGGGATTCCTGCGGCCTAAGAACTTTCATTTCAATCTAAATTCTGGCTGGCTTTTCTTGGATTACTTCAATAAGTTATCTATAATGTCAGATATTAATGAGAATAATAATAGATCCATTCAAAAAATTTAAACATATTTAAAATTGCTTAGACAGCAGATGTTATGGTACTTATTTACACTTAATTAGACACAACGGAAAGTACTCACTCTAATTCAAATAACTGGTAGCACAACTAATGTTAAAAAATTGCTAACATTATTCTAAAATCTTCTTTCTATGCCTACTGTCATGAGTGTTCTCAACAAACGGAATCCGTAAGCAATGATTCTTTAACTTGAATAAGAAGATATTTTGTTTTGTGGCAACACTGTTGGCGTAAAATATTTAGTGAGAGGCGCTGACTGGTCCGTTGCGAGTCATACGCGATATGTAGTTTTAGCCAATGTACTTTTGGATAAACGAAGCTACGGGCGATTTAGCAGTTGCAACTGTGAAATGAAAAGCTTTGTGGGGGTTTTACATTGTGGATGGAACATGTTCCCTACAATATAGGTATAATACCTAAGTACTTTTTTTGTGCACGATCCAGCTGAATAGCCGCAGATGGCTGTTTCAGCGATACCGGGTCTGGTGGGCTTCCCGACTCCGTGCGAGCGGAGGCGTTCAGCCCGGAAGCAACGCGCTCGAGGAGGCACCTCCTGTGAGGTAGATAGAACCTCGGCTCGACCG
>CM022540.1:529876-689723 GCA_012273795.1 Dendrolimus punctatus
CATTATTATTAAATTTGTAACAGTAAATAGAATTGTAAATTATATATAAGTAACAATGTAATGTAATAGAATAGAAGTGAATAATGTAATAGAATAGAATTGAATATGTAAAAAGCTAAATAAAGTAAATAAAAACACTCCAACCATTCCCAACCTAACCCCTAAACCAACCCATCCAAACTTGCACTCCAAACACTCCAACCATACTCCAATCACTCCCAACTCCTTCCAACCTAATAACAGTAGAATATTTATTTACCCTAGCTGAATATAATGGATAGGTAGCTAGATAGCTCAATATATGGATAGGATGTAGAGTAGCGAAATACACAAACAAAAAAGATCTACACTTAGGCATATCTTGTTCGCCTGAGAGACAGCTGAAAAAAAAAAAAAAAAAAAAAAAAAAAAAAAAAAAACCTAACCTAACCTAACCTAACCTAACCTAACCTAACCTAACCTAACCTTTTTTTTTTTTTTTTTTGATAACGCAGGGGAATGTCTTTTCTTGTGACACTGCCTCGGGCCCGGGGGGGGTTGTCCGAGGGGTGTGTGAGACTCCTGTCGTCCGGAATCTCCTCGCATGACTACGAAAGCGTAGTAGTCGTGAGATTCCGAACGACAGACTACCCACTAAACCTAACCTGCGCCCCTTCCCGCGCTTTTACGGGGCGTCACAGGATATAGACCATAGGTACTCGACTGTGACGCCCCTACGCCTGGCAAGCTCCACAGGGTGGCCCTCGGGTAGGCCACCTCTTCACCAATAGGGGGGGAAGTCCCGCAGGTGCCCCGGACCTGCGGGCCCCTATGGTGGAATCCTAGGGTGGGAGGATGAGGTTTGCGTATTGACGCAGGCGGCGGCCTGTGCGCCGCCGGCGGATTGGGTCCGCAAATGCGTCCTCCTCCCTTTCCCTTTCGTCGACCTCCTTCTGGAGCATGATCGCTTCACAGAAGGAGGCCACCGCCGCCCAACAATCCTCACTCCTCAGCATGGCAGCCACCATGCCTTGGAGTGAGTTCGACTGTCCCACCAATTGCTCCCATTAGGTGGCGCTGAGGCCCCCAGGCGGCGCACTCCACCAGCGTGTGGACCGCTGTATCCACGGGTGCGCCGCACTGCTTACAATCCGGCGAAGGCTCCCGCCCCGCAACACGATGCAGATACTTACCGAAGCAGCCATGCCCGGTAAGTATCTGCACCATCCTATACGTTAGGGTCCCCTTACTTCGGGAGACCCAACGAGACAGGTAGGGGCGGACCGCCTCCACCGTCTCGACACCAGCCACTGGGGACCTCAGGTCCTCCTTCCATTGTTCCATCAGGGCCGCGGTCGCTTCGGCCCTGACCTTCTTCACCTCTGCCAGGCACGGCCTTAAATCCCCTCTCTCGGGCATCCTGACGGAAGCGGTAGACCTTGGCGAGCGTCTCCGCTTGGAGCTCCCAAGGGCGGATCGCCCGCCAAGAGAGTCGCAGCTGTCCATGACTAAAAAGGTAAGTCGATTTATCCACCACATTCCGCCGAAGCGGAACGCACAAATTGACCCCTCCGCCGCACACCGAAATGTACGACGTAGACTCCCAGTGCGCATCGGCAGATTAGCTTTCCATTGAATGGTGGCCACCCATCCAAGTACTGACTGCTCTAACCGACGCTTAACAATCATGATCGACTCCGATAATGCATGTTCCACTATGCCCAACTAGTCGCTCAAAAGGTAAGTCGAATTTATCCACCACACTCCGCCGAAGCGGAATGCACAAATTGACCCCCCGCCGCACACCGAAATGTACGACGTAGACTCCAAGTGCGCATCGGCAGATAGCTTTCCATTGGACGGTCACCCATCCAAGTACTGACTGCTCTAACCGACGCTTAACAACCATGATCGACTAGCTAATGCATGTTCCACTATGCCAACTAGTCGCTCAAAGGTAAGTCGAATTTATCCACCACACTCCGCCGAAGCGGAATGCACAAATTGACCCCCGCCGCACACCGAAATGTACGACGTAGACTCCAAGTGCGCATCGGCAGATTAGCTTTCCATTGGACGGTCACCCATCCAAGTACTGACTGCTCTAACCGACGCTTAACAACCATGATCGACTAGCTAATGCATGTTCCACTATGCCAACTAGTCGCTCAAAAGGTAAGTCGAATTTATCCACCACACTCCGCCGAAGCGGAATGCACAAATTGACCCCCCGCCGCACACCGAAATGTACGACGTAGACTCCAAGTGCGCATCGGCAGATTAGCTTTCCATTGGACGGTCACCCATCCAAGTACTGACTGCTCTAACCGACGCTTAACAACCATGATCGACTAGCTAATGCATGTTCCACTATGCCAACTAGTCGCTCTAAAGGTAAGTCGAATTTATCCACCACACTCCGCCGAAGCGGAATGCACAAATTGACCCCCGCCGCACACCGAAGTGTACGACGTAGACTCCAAGTGCGCATCGGCAGATTAGCTTTCCATTGGACGGTCACCCATCCAAGTACTGACTGCTCTAACCGACGCTTAACAACCATGATCAACTAGCTAATGCATGTTCCACTATGCCAACTAGTCGCTCAAAAGGTAAGTCGAATTTATCCACCACACTCCGCCGAAGCGGAGTGCACAAATTGACCCCCCGCCGCACACCGAAATGTACGACGTAGACTCCAAGTGCGCATCGGCAGATTAGCTTTCCATTGGACGGTCACCCATCCAAGTACTGACTGCTCTAACCGACGCTTAACAACCATGATCGACTAGCTAATGCATGTTCCACTATGCCAACTAGTCGCTCAAAAGGTAAGTCGAATTTATCCACCACATTCCGCCGAAGCGGACGCACAAATTGACCCCTCCGCCGCACACCGAAATGTACGACGTAGACTCCAGTGCGCATCGGCAGATTAGCTTTCCATTGGACGGTCACCCATCCAAGTACTGACTGCTCTAACGACGCTTAACAACCATGATCAACTAGCTAATGCATGTTCCACTATGCCAACTAGTCGCTCAAAAGGTAAGTCGAATTTATCCACCACACTCCGCCGAAGCGGAATGCACAAATTGACCCCCCGCCGCACACCGAAATGTACGACGTAGACTCCAAGTGCGCATCGGCAGATTAGCTTTCCATTGGACGGTCACCCATCCAAGTACTGACTGCTCTAACCGACGCTTAACAACCATGATCGACTAGCTAATGCATGTTCCACTATGCCAACTAGTCGCTCAACCTAACCTAACCTAACCTAACCTAACTAACCTAACCTAACCTAACCTAACCTAACCTAACCTAACCTAACCTAACCTAAACCTAACCAACCAACCAAACCAAACCAACCAAACCAAACCAACCAAACCAAACCAAACCAAACCAAACCAAACCAAACCACAAACCAAACCCAAACCAAACCCAAACAAACCAAACCAAACCAAACCAAACCAAACCAAACCAAACCAAACCAAACCAAACCAAACCAAACCAAACCAAACCAAACCAAACCAAACCAAACCAAACCAAACCAAACCCAAACCCAAACCAAACCAAACCAAACCAAACCAAACCAAACCAAACCAAACCAAACCCATTTTTTTTTTTTTTTTTTTTTTTTTTTTTGGCCAGGGGAAATCCGTTTGAGGACTAGGACCGCGACAGGCGCAGAAGCCTGGGGGATGCTCGCGACCTTGGTGAGACAGTGTGGGATTCGCCAGATCGGGGGTGGCACTAGCGCGCCCGGTCAGAACCGGTGCCACGCTATTGCCACTCCCCAGTTAGGGATACCCACTAAAACCCCTGGGTGTTCCGTCCTGCGCCTTTTGCCAGGGCTACGTGTATGCGGTTTTCCCAACTCCGCTGCCCTGGCAGGCGTGGGCCCCGCTCACTGGGCCTCTTCAAATGCCGGGGGAGCTACTCCCCCGGCGACGACTGGGTCTTTTCGGCGTGGGGCGGTTTGTAACGCGCCCCACGGGAAGAGAGATGAGCGCACGCGGAACACTCGCGCTCTCATCTCGACGGCATGTGCGGGTGAGTGAGAACCTCTATACCCCTAGAGGCCCCACCCGCGCCGCCCGCTTACGGTGGCCGAAGGTCTAAATCAGACCGCCGGCGCCGACGCGTCCTCCTTTGTCGGGAGCGGAGCAGGGAATTACGCTCACGCTCCCGTTCCGCCTCCTCCTTCGCAACATGACTTGCTCGCAGAAGGAGGAGACGGCGTCCCATCCGGTAGAGCTCCCGACCATGGTGCGTACCACGGCCGGGAGCGAGGTGTCAAATCCGGTGTGGGCGACGAGCTCTCGGCGCTGCTCTGTCCAGGCTGGACACTCCTGGAGTGTGTGCAGCGCCGTATCCTCGTCGCCCGTGTCACAGTGATGGCACCCTGACGTTGCCTCGCGGCCGAGGCGACACAGGTACCTTCCGAAGCAGCCATGCCCCGTCAGGACCTGTGTCAGCCTGAAGGTCAGGGTGCCGTGACATCGTCCAATCCAGTCGTGCAGGACGGGCCGCACCGCCTCAATGGTGGCGGTGCCCGCGCTGGGGCGTCGTAGGCGATCTTCCCAGACCCCCACGGCTACCTGGCGGAGCTCCGACCGGCACGCCTCGATCTCGCGAGGCGCGGGTCTGGTGCCCCTGGCCAGGGCTTCTTTGCGCCATGTGTACAATGACGCCAGGACCCTGGCTTCCAGGTCCCATGGGGGGGATCCGGCGAGTAGCGAGGCCACTTCGAAGGACACCGTACGGTATCCTCTTATTGCCCTGACGGCCAATATGCGTTGCGCTTGACGCAACAGCGCCGCGTTTTTGGCCGTCAGGCGGGGCGACCAAATTGGTGCCCCGTAAAGGGCCATCGAACGTACGATGCCTTCGAAGAGTTTTCGGCACGTGGCGTTAGGCCCCCCGACATTTGGGAGCAAGCGCGACAGCGCACCGGCTGCCCCCTTGAGTCTGGGGAGCAGCTGCCGAAAATGTGCCGAAAAATCCCATCGGCCATCGAGGACCAATCCCAGGTGCTTCATGGTCTGCCCGATGCCGATGCGGATGCCTCCTACAACGATGCTACTGGCTGGAGGTGGGCGGTTACGAGGACCGTGAAACATCACGGCCTCGGTCTTCTGCAACGCCACCTCCAGACCAAGACGCCGGATCCTGCCTACTATCGTTGACACCCCAGCCGTGCCTAAAAGACACGCCTGCCTATGGGTCCTCCCGCGCGCGGCGATCAGCGTGTCGTCTGCGTAGCATACGACGCTGACGCCCGGGGGGACCCGACACCTCAATGTCCAGTCGTATGCGATGTTCCACAGGAGGGGACCCAGAACCGACCCCTGTGGAACACCGCACACCATGGCTCGCCGATTCCAACCCTCGTGGACCGGGTAAGTGACGGCTCTACTGTTTAAATATGCCCCGACTATTCGGCGGAGGTAGGTCGGCACCCCGAAATATCGGAGCGCCTCCATGATGCATGCCCAGGGCAAGGAATTGAATGCGTTGGCGATGTCTAAGCTCACCGCCAACAAGACCTCACCCTGGGAGACTGCGTCCTCCGCCAGGCTTTTCAAGCGCATGATTGCGTCGATCGTGGAGCGCCCCGTGCGAAAACCAAACTGGTTGTCCGCCAGATCCGGCCCCGTCGTCGTTAGGTGCTGGACGAGGCGGTGGACGATGATACGCTCAAAGAGCTTTCCGACCTCGTCCAGCAGCACAATGGGCCGGTAGGCGGACGGCGAGTCCGCAGGGCGCCCCTCCTTCCGCAGCAGGACCAGCTTTCCTGTCTTCCACCGCTGTGGAAACTGGCCCTGCTCTAGGCATGCGCTGAAAAGCCCCATCAGTCGGGGCTCCAGGGCGTCGTAGGACAGAACCCACGCACGCCCTGGTATGCCGTCAAGGCCGGGGGCGGCGTTCTTGGCCTTTAGCCGTAGCATAGCCACCCCCAGCTCTACCCGGTCCACGGTGGGCACAGGGTCTCTTTCCGCGCTGGGCTCCGCCTCTGGCGGTGCCATAGCAGGAGGCATGTGCTCAGCCCGTAAAGGGAACAGAGCGCCAACAACGTCCTGAACGACGTCTCTGGGGAGAGACTCAGTAAGTGGGGGCGCCCAGGCACGGAGCTTGTTCCGTGCCATCCTGAAAGGGCGCCCCCAAGGATCCTGGTTGAGAGTGTCCAGGAGTTCTCCCCAGGCGACGTTTTTTGCGTTACAGATTTCTATCCGCAGTGTTCTTCTGGCGCTTCTGTATCCCTCATACAGCTGAGCCTCTACGGTCGCTGCGTCTGCTGCGCGACGACGCCGTCTTCTGTGGCGGGTGTACTGGCGGCGCGCGCTATTGCACGCGCGCCTTAGCCCCTCTAGTACGGGGTTCCACCAGTACACCTTTCGGAGGGGCTGGAATCTGCCCCTCCTCGGCATCGCCGCATCACAGACGCCAGTGACGAGCGACCGCAGGTTTTCTGCCTCCTGCTCTACATTTACATCGGGAGCGTTCACCTCGGGCCCTGATGCCCAGGTGGCGACGATCAGGGCCTCTTTGAACAACTCCCGATCCAACTTTTGCAATGCCCAGCGCGGACAATCACCTACCGGGGACTCTCGGGACGGAGGTTCCGAATTTCGGGAGGAGACGCTGAACCGAATGTATCGGTGATCGGAGAGCGTCTCCACCGTCGTGATGACCCTCCAGTCCCGCACACGGCGCGCCAGTTCAGGGCTGGCAAACGAGACGTCGACAATTGAGCCGCCCTGTTGGCGCACACACGTGTGTTCGGAGCCCCGGTTGAGAACTACGAGACCCTGCGTGATGACCCATTCTTCGAGCACCTCGCCGCGCGCACATGTCCTCGGAGATCCCCAAGCCACGGATTTTGCATTGAGGTCCCCGAGCACGAGCACGGGGCGAGGTCGGCTGCGGGCCACCACTGTGCCCACTTCCTCTATCCAACCCTCGAAATCGGCGAGCCTTCGACTTGGGGAGAAGTAGCCCCCAACGACCACAATCTCCCCAATCGTAGCCGCCACGTAGCCCCGTCCCCTTACCACACCGGCTAGGGGAGGGCATGCGGCGGCGGTCCGGATTATAATGGCCACCGAGCCATCGAGATCCCCCGCCCAGTCAGAACGGGGGGGGACGTAATATGGCTCGGCGACAACAGCCAGCTGAATGGCCCACTGCGCCAAAGTCTGCACCAATAAATCCTGGGCAGCGGCGCAGTGGTTCAGATTGCCCTGGACCACTAGGAGAGCCATGAGAACGACTGTTATTCCTCCATCCTAGAGGTCCCGGGCACCGGCGACGGCGATGGCGGCGGCGGCAGCGAGCGAGGTTTGGGCTGCGGTCGCTGCGGCAGCGGCGGCAAGGAAGTATTAGTTGCCGCAGTTTGTGTGGAACCTTTTTTCTTGCTCTTTTTCTTCTTCTTCTTTTTCCCAGGCGGCTTGTCTTCACCGCCTTGACCTTTTCCTCGGTCCACCCTGTTGTTGGTGGACCTCGCAGTATTGGTGGGCGGGCCCGCACTTTTACGCGCGGCCGGCACTCCCCTACACATCCAATGCCCTGCCGCTTTACCCGCCGCACTGCATATACTACAATGCGGGGGATTTTGACAGGTGGCGGCAGGGTGACCGGGTTGACCGCAGCGATAACAATCTTTGCTGCGGTCAACAGGGGAGGAGCAGGTGCAGGCGACGTGTCCTGCCACAAGGCAGCGCCAGCACCTCTCGGACCGGCTCGGCAGAATTTTGACGTCCGCCGAGGCCCACCCTACCATGATCCTCTTCCTCTCTTTCAGTTTGATGGCCGCTGCCACAGGGCAGGCCAGGATAGCATATCCCAGCCTATCCGGGCCCAGACGTATGGCGCTGGAGTTGAAACGCCCAGCGGCGACGTCCGAGGCCCGGGCGACAGCGGCCACGACCTCCTCTACTGACGTACAGTCGTCCAGACCCGAGACGCGCACGTTGAAGCATCTCTCGGGCCTGGACACCTTCACTTCCTCTTCTGGCAAAACATCTTTTAGCCGTGCGGCGAGGGCGTCGGCTTTCTCCCCACTGTCCTTCCCAGGCAGGAGAAGCATGCGGGCCCCTGTCCGCGCGGTCTTGAGCTTGACGCTTGTAATGCCAAGCTCTCCCAGCTTTATGTTGGTCTTCGCCTTCTGCATAATGTCCGCGTAGCTGATGCCCTTTTCGACCGCCGCGGGCAGCAAGGTAAGAATTACCGCGGTGGTGTTGGGCACCCGCATACGCGGACCCTTTTTCGCCGGTGTTTTTGGCGGCTTCGCTTTCGGCTTTGGCTGGGGAGTCCGACCAGAGCCGCTTTGTTGGGCCGGTGGTTTCTTCTTAGCCTTTCGAGCTACCACCGACCAACCTTCGTCAATCCTAGGAGGCGGCTCTGGGACAGACGAGTCCATCTGGGCTGGCCTCTTTGGTCTAGGGGTATTTGCGTCCCCGTTGCTTCCTTCAGCAGTGCCCCGCTTCCTTTTGGGGGTAGGAAGTGCAGGAAAGTCTTCGGGAGGGCGGTTGGCCTCTCTTCTCCCAGGTGCAGAGGTTTGCTGCGCACTCGCCCGCCGGGCGTCTACTGCCAGCGGCGGGCGGACTCGCTTCTCTGGGAGAAGGCGGTCATCTAGAGCGGCTAACTTAGCGTCCATCATGGCCCCGAGAGACAGGGTCAGATGGCGCAGTAGCTCGTCCTGGTCGTTGAACCGCCCTCCCACAACAGGCCTCGATGAAGGCGGCGGTGGTGGTGGCGGTGGCTTCGGCGTTGAAGTAGTCTTGGGCGGTGCAGGCCGGGGACGGGCGATCTCGGCCCGTAGGCTGGCTAGCTCTTTCCTTAGCTCCTTCATTTCGGCCTCGAGGCGCCGGTTGGCCGCTTCGAGACGCCTAATTTCGTCGGACTCCGTGCGGCCGCGCAGCACCTCGAAGGCGTCACTAATAATGCCCACGGAGTCGTTCAGGGACTTCATGAACGTCCCTTTCAACCCCCTGGGGACCTTCGCCACGTGGCGGATAACTCCCAGGGCGTTGCGGACGTCCGTCTCTATCGCCTGGGCCGTTCGGGCCCCGGCCTCGTCGGTGATGGTGACCGACCCTGAGCCAAGAAGTTCTGGGGCCCGTCGAGCGATACGCGCCTCCTCGGCGGCTCTAATCAACTCGACGGTGCTTTCTTCATGGTCCAGCTCAAGGTCGGTCGTCCTGCTTGTTTTGGCGACGGCCTCTTTGGCTCGTGCCAAGCTGGCGGCCTGATCGGTGGCCTCTTCAGAAGCTCCCGCAGAAGGTGGGGACACCCTGCGGCAGGTTTTCGGCGTCGCCGTCTCCTCATCACTTGAAACAAGCGAGATGCGTTGGGGGCCTCTATATGGCGCAGGTCTCCTTCTCTTCTTCTGCATGCGCCACTGGCTCGACGGCTTCGAAGGCCCGGCTTCCGGTTCGGTGCGTATGCCGGGCCCCGATCCGGAGCGTGAGCGCGTTGGAGAGCGCGATCTCGTTGGAGAGCGTGACCGCCTAGGCGAGCGCGATCTCGAGTCTGAACGAGAGCGGGACCGAATGGAGAACATTGACATGTTGGAGTCAGATTCGTCAACAGCTCCACTCAAGGTCCCGCCCTTTGAGCCGCTTATGGCGCCACTTGCAGCTGAGTTGCGGCCACTCACTCTGCTGCTGCTGCGCGAAAAAATTACTTCACCGCCCATCTCGGGCATCTTCTTCTTGGACAAAGTCCATTGTTTTGAGCGCAAAGGCGTCTCCCCCCCAGAATACGACGGGAGACTTCTGTCCTTACCAAAGGTACCGGCATCGGAGCGAGATTCGCCTGCCTTTTTTTTTTGGGCGGCAGATCGACTCGCCTGGGGTAGTGCTTCTTGCTTTTGTGCTTCCATGCTTTGATTTGAACCCCTTTCGGGGTTATTAAAACTAAAGTTGTCTCCTCTACGGGAGACCATCTGAGTGACGATTTGTGAGCGGCGTGCGTGAAATCCGCTGTTTACGAAAAGCCCACACGCCGCCCACAGGGCGCTAGCAGCCGGGTTGACCCGCCCGGCATGCAGCTGCAGGCACGCCCAACCAAGCTTCGGGTGGGTGGGGAAGTAAACCTGCCCTAAGGGCGAGCAAGTCTAAGTCTCCACCCAGAAACATCTGACAGCTTGTCTCTTCATCCGCGGTGTGGGTGCGGTCGGGTGAAACCGCCGCCACCACACCCTACATCGCACGACGGTGGCGAAGTCAGAAAAGGGGCGGACCGCCCTTAGGCCCACTCCGTCGCCCGCCCGGTGATTGGCGAATGCCCTAATCGCCGGACCCGTCGCCGCCACATCGCGAAAGAGCCTCTCCGCTGAACGGAGAGGTGCGAGTGGCCCGTCGAACAAAAGGTAGGTGGGTATTTGGGAAGGAGGGACACACAGGAACGATTTTAAGGATAGGAGCGTAGGGGGGACACCACTGTCACGGAGAGAACGGGGGAAATGTGACAGTGGTCGCTCGGGGCCCCGGGGTCGCTTCCCCGTGCGCCAACCACGGTCGGAAAGGGGGGGGACCGCGGGGGGCGCCCCCTGGGGGGAACCAAACCAAACCAAACCAAACCAAACCAAACCAAACCAAACCAAACCAAACCAAACCAAACCAAACCAAACCAACCAAACCAAACCAAACCAAACCAAACCAAACCAAACCAACCAAACCAAACCAAACCAAACCAAACCAAACCAAACCAAACCAAACCAAACCAAACCAAACCAAACCAAACCAAACCAAACCAACCAAACCAAACCAACCAAACCAAACCAAACCAAACCAAACCAACCAAACCAAACCAAACCAAACCAAACCAAACCAAACCAACCAAACCAAACCAAACCAACCAAACCAAACCAAACCAAACCAAACCAAACCAAACCAAACCAACCAAACCAACCAAACCAAACCAAACCAAACCAAACCAAACCAAACCAAACCAAACCAAACCAAACCAAACCAACCAAACCAAACCAAACCAACCAAACCAAACCAAACCAAACCAAACCAAACCAAACCAAACCAAACCAAACCAAACCAAACCAAACCAACCAAACCAAACCAAACCAAACCAAACCAAACCAAACCAAACCAAACCAACCAAACCAAACCAGTAACTGACCATTACATGTTACACTTTACATCATGAATAATTATAATTATACCGCCTTTATATAAGCTACAGCGGCATCTATGTTCTCATTCATTTACGATCACGTATTACGATCGTACTTTGTTTGATTTTATCGTATTCCAGTGAAGTCATTATCATCATTAATGTTGTACCTTTAAGTTTCCCTTTTGAAGTTTTTTTTTTTTTTTTTTTTTTTTTTCCCAGGTTCTATCTAATGTGATGAAATGTAATACTATCTGTTCCCTTAGACATAGGTTTTCCCGTAGCAATTCTACAAGTATGCTGGTATCGTTGTCGGTCACTGCAAAGAGACCACTGAGAGGGCGCGTATAAGTTCTCATTTCGTTCTTTTCGATGGTTGATTTGCAGTAGCCAGTAGCAGCGACATCACATTGGCGGCGTGTCGTCGTCGAAGTCGACGCGAATCGTCTTCGAGCGTGACACGCTCGATGCGTTTTGAAATACGTAAGTGATGTGTTGTCCTGGGGTGGTTGGGGAGTAGGGGGACGTCGCGCACGCGCGGCGACTGCGGGTCGCTCCGGGAGCGGGCGCCCGGCGCGCTGCAGTGTGGCGCGTCGTTACGTCACGCGGGACGTGAGCCGAGTGCCCGCCGCCGCCCCGCGCCATCTTTGCCCCGCGGCACCTAACCAATATACCCCGAGTGCAATCGTGACGCAGCTGGTGAGACAAAATTCCCTCAAAAATACTGCACACCAAATTTGTACACGGTGCTCCTTTTAATATTCATTTACGTCACAATCACTTTTTAACCAAAGTTTATTTGAAAGGAATCGGCGGACGTTGCAATTTGATGCGAGTGCAAGTCGTAGTCATAGAAAGGAATTTGATTGGATTCGACAGTAAACGCGGCGAGGGAGCGTGTACTAGTGTAGAAGAAAGACAAGTGCGGTGTCATAGGGCTGGAACCGAAAGTGTGCAGGTGTTCGTTGTCGACGTGCGCTTTTCGAAACAGTTCTCCTGCACAGTGTGCAAATAGTGTTTCATTGAGAAACCACACTACCCTACTGTGTAGTTTTTCTTTAAGATTTTTATTATTATAATTTATTATTTTCTCGAATTCCAGTAGTACTATACCACGTTTTACATTTATCGTCACGTCACATAATAATAACAGACTCATAATGATACAGGCATTACTAACGTTTTTAACGGACTTTTAAAAGGAGGATGTTCTCAACTTGATTGGCATTTTTTAATTTTTTTAAATATATTACGCTAAGATTTATGATCCGATTTACGTGTTTCTTTTTAATTGAATGCGGAATAGTTGCTATTTTATTCCTTAACAATTATTTAACATAGTTTGTCGTATGTCTAGTAGTTTTTTAATGAACATTTTTTTTTCTTTTTTCTTATGAAAATTTTTTGTTCACGTGAACGATGTAATTGTCTTTGACCAGACGTTTTTAAATGTCTCTGACAAAAAATAAATATAAAATAAAAAGGCGGTTTCAGACTAGAGTTTTATACGCGCGTATAAGCTCGTTTTTGGAAGCGCATGTAGGCGCATATAGGCGCGCCTTTTGCCATACGCGCATTTTTTTTCCGTTCCCGTTTCTTGGGTCTAAGTTTTTTAAGGTGGACAGCATTTTTCGTAGGCCTATCCATAACTGTAGAAAGAAGTCGGTTTTTTTATAGTTTGAATTAGCATCAATAACACCCTCCTTTCCTTTATTCAATTCTATAGGTGGAGAGACATGCGCTTGCAAGGTAGTGAAGGGGTCTGACGTAGCGAGTATGCCCTCTCTCGGCGTGGGGAGTGAGAGTGTCGTGTAGTGAGAGTGAGAATGTGCGAGGGGCGCGGGGGCGAGCGCGGGTCGCGCGGCGGCCGGTGAGCGCGCGGCGGCGACGATGGGGTGGCCCGCGCTGGCGGCGCTGGCGCTGGCGCTGGCGGGAGCGGCGCGGCCGGCGGCTGGCGGCTGCGGCGTGGCCGAGTTCGCGTGCCGCAGCGGCGCGTGCGTGCGCCTCGACGCTTACTGCGACGCGCGCGCGCACTGCGCCGACGGCAGCGACGAGCCGCCGCAGTGCACGCCCTGCAACCGCACCTACTACGGGCGCGCGGGCGTCGCGTACGCGGTGGCCGTGCGCGACGCGCCGCGTGCGCCCTTCCTCTGCCACCTGACCTTCACGGCCGGCGGCGGCGCGCACGGGGACCTCGTGCAGCTCGCCTTCGACGAGTTCCGCGTCGGCCGCTACGAGCCCGGCGCGCTCGACGGCTGCCCCGACGGGTACATGCAGCTCTCGGAGCTCGGCCGGCCGTTCACCGGCGGCTCGTGGTGCGGCGAGGCGGACGGCGCCGCGCTCTACTACAGCGAGACCGCGACGGTCACCGTCTCCGTGAAGCTGTTCCGGGTGCGCCTCGGTGAGCCGTTCGGCTTTCGGCTGCGGTACAAGTTCCTCGCCCGACGCGACGCGGTCGTCAGGTGGGTGACTCCCCGACCCGTCCCCCGTCCGCTTTGCAGTCTGTCCGTGAACGAGTGCTCCGATCGCAGGTTCGGCGCGATGGAGGCGCCCTTGGAGCGCGGCTCGGTCTCCCCCGGCACGTACTGCACACGCACCTACGAGGAATGTCACCGAAAGCCTTGTCGGTTGCAGAGTCCCAACTATCCTGGCATGTATCCAAGGTAATTCATTGAACTTTCCTGTGTACGATTTAAGGAATACGATAATTGGAAAACAGTCAATCCGCACTGATCGCTCTGATGCTAGAAACGTGACCTGCTACTGGAGCCTCCGGCAGAAGGTCATCCCGACGTGCAAGCACGCGATGATCTCCGTCCGGCAGGAGTACTCTCACAAGATGCAGATTAAACGTTCGATATCGATGGCCAGGTGAGACATTTATCAGTCGGCAGGGGAAATGTACATAAGTGTTTAGAGCGAGGCATTTTAATCACCATGATCGGGCGTGGCCAGCTTGAACAAGACGGGGCGCGCGGTGCGCGCTTGGCGCGAATGCACCGGGGAGCGGGACCGGTTGATCTTCTACGACGGCGCCTCCACCGACGACCCGGTGCTGGTGGAGTACTGCGGCGGCGACTGGCTGCCGAGGGTGACGTCGCGCGGCCCGGAGATGCTGGTGGCCTTCCACTCGTCCCCGTTCAGCGCGCCGCTGCGGCCCGCGGCGCCCGCCGCGCCCCTCAGGGGCTTCGAACTCGACGTCGACGTTGTGTTCGCCGACTCCGACTCCCTGGACTATGCGAGGTGAGGCCGGTTTCTGTTCGCCCGATATTTCCCGTTCGCGATCGAAGCCTCGATTTGAACCGTGCTCTCGCTCGCAGGGAAGCGCGCCGGTGCGAGTTCCACGTGAAGGCCTCCTCCTCGGAGGAAGAGGCGAACGCGACGTCGGCTGGCGGTGGCCGAGGCCGCCGCGGGCGCCTGCGCGCACCGGCGCACACTCTGCCCCCCAACACGACGTGCACCTGGACTTTCCACGGGCGGCCCGGTCGGTCTCGTCTATTGTAACATTTCATTATGCCATCAAAGAGTCAAACTACCTATTAACAATAATTTATGAAATCATTAATTCTCCACAGGAGATCTGGTTTGGATATATTTCTCCAGTTTCATTCAATACTCTTTGGTGGAGCCTCGTCGCGTGGAGAGCGGCGAGCGTGACGAAGAGGCCGGCACTGCCGCCCCCGCCCCTCGCGCCGCCTCCTCGCCTGGAGGCGCCTGCGCAGTGGAGTTGCGGATCTGGGACGGCGGGGGGGCCGGCGAGGCCTCTGCTCGCCCCCTCGGGCGCTACTGCGACGCGGCGCCGGCGCTCTGCGCGCGCGCCTCCCTCGCGAACGCCACGCGCTCGCCGCGTCCGTGCGCGCCCCCCGACGGCTACGTGTCCGCGGCACCGCTGCTCTCGTTGGCCGCCACCTCGCTGCCGGGCACCGCGACGCACCCCTTGGCGTTCTCGATGCACTACGAATTCATCGACGCCCGGCTCGAGGGCGCCCCCCTCCCCGACGACGGGCGGCGGGGTCGCGCCTCCCCGCCCGAGTGCGCGCGACTACTCTCGACGCCGGGTCCGTTCACGTCACCGAGGAACGCGCTGTGGTTCGGCCGAGGTGGCGCTCGGCGACTGCGGTGCGTGTACCGAATCCAGGCGGAGGGCGGTCGCGTCGCCCTGGACTTGCAAGCGGCCACCTTCGGCCGGGAACCGCGTTGCTCGACTCGGCAAGACCTCGTCACCGGACGTCCCACGTGCGTCCCGGATCCGGTCGAGCCGAGGCCCGATGACGAGAACGACGAGGAGGCTTCTCCGCCAGACTTCGACGGCGACGACGAAGCTCCTCTGCGAGTGCCGCATCTCAAGATATACGAGTCCCCGTGGCCTGGATACAGGGTACTCGTCATAACTCTGATCGACCGATACTCGTCGTAAGGGCAAAGTTGACAGTGGTCGAAATATAATCTGGATTGCGGCAGGTCCCCGTCGCGTGCATCTGCGACAATGCCAGCGTCCCGTTGCACTTGGAGAGCGGCGGGCCGGCGCTCGAACTGGAGCTGGTGGCGCGCTCGCTGCTACCGGCGGAGGACCACCGCCACGTCTCGTTCCAGGGCACGTGGGGACGGATGGCCGCACCTGCGCCCTCCTGCGCCCTCCGTCGCCGTCTGCCGCCCCCGGGAGCACGTATCCACCTCGTCTACCCGTACAGGTTCGAGCGCAATTTCACCATTAATTTGTAATGATTTCGTAGGGCATAACGTATGTATGTTTCCGTGTAAAGTGGGAGCCGGACTTCAGAGTGCGGCGAGACGCCGTTCCTGCTGGTCGCGCGTGGCAATCGCTCGGTTTTTCTGCGCGTGTGGGGCGAGGAGCTGCCGGGGCCGGTTGTGCAGGGCGCCTCCGAGCCGCCGCCCTGCGCCACGCTCAACCGCGTGCTGGTCTACGACGCCCAGTCTTCGAGGTGGGTCGATCGCACGAGACGCGAGTCGATTGTCTCTCGGGCCGGGCGCCGGTGATTCGTCCCGTTGTGCACGCAGGTTGGTCCGCGCCATCTGCCCCGGGGGCGAGGCCACGGCGCGCGCCGTGCACGTGTTCACGGAGGAGTGGTGGGGGCGCGGCGTGCGGCCCGCGGCGCTGCTGGTGGTGTGGGCGGCGCGCGAGGCGGGCCGCGCGCATTTCGCCTGGATGGAGGTGTGGAGGGCGGCGGGCGCGGGCGCGGGCGCGGGCGACACGTGGGCGAACGCGTCGGCGGCGTGCGCGCACCCGTGTGCGGCGCTCGGCGCGTGCATGGCGGGCGCGCTGTGGTGCGACGGCGAGGCCGACTGCCCCGGCGGCGGCGACGAGGCGGGCGGCTGCGGCGCCGGCGCGCGGCTGCTAGCCGCGCTGGCGGCGCCGGCGGCCGCGGGCGCCGCGGCGGGCGTGGCGTGCGCCGCGGCCGCGCTGGCGCTGCTCGTGGCGGCGGCGCTGCGGCGGCGCAAGCGCGCCGGCGGCGGCGGCGGCGGCGACAAGCGGCTGCTGGGCGCGCTGGCGGCGGGGCGCCGCCTCACCGAGGAGCTGCTGTACGACGCTTCGCGCGCCTCCTCGGCGGCCTCCTCCTGACGCCGCGAGCGCTCCGTCGAGTACATCCACGTGGACCGCGAGACCACCGTGTGACGGAGCGCCGACCCTCTGTACATAATATAGCGAGATATACCCCTTGTGATATCTATAAATATGTATAAAGTATTGCATGAGTCGTATCGGAGGCGCGTCGCCCCGAGCGACGATCCCTTGTCATTGTATAGAACCACACCGGACCTGGGGGTCCCACGAGTATGTGAACTGAATTTTTCGCAAAGGTACAATCATTAAATAGGATAGTAACGCATAGATTAGCACCATAGACTTCGGACGAGCAGTATGACGATTATGACTCGTGTCGGCGCAGGTCGCATGCGATATCGTGTAATTACTTGAAATAAATTCAAACTTTAAACGATATTCGAGTACGTTGTGGTCTGAAGGTTTTGTTTTGGTTTCGCTGTGTGGTGGTGGTGTGGTGTGTGCTCTGTGCGTTGGCACCACTTGGGGGCGGCGGAGGGGCGCCTTCGATCGCTGCGCCCCTCACCGTTGCGCCCCTCGTCGTGTATATGTTTCTTTCATAGTGCGCAATCGTAACAATACATAATTGTATATATTATGTTGTCGTCGACGAACTCTCCCGTCCCTCATCTTCATATAAGTTGTGATTGTTTTGTTTAAATAAAACACGATAGTTCTTTACGAACAAATATACACCAAAATGTGGTTTTATTATTGATCCTCCCGACCCTCCTCCGACTGAAACGGCGAAATTACACGTAAGTACCCTAACTATAGGCCCGAGGGTGTAACGTAATACATATTTTTAAACATAAAATATATTTTTTTTAAAAGAGTATTATAATATAAATTACATACTATTGAATACAATGTAAGAAAACTTAACTTATTTGTATTGTATTCTACCCATAGTCCCTCAAGACTATAAGTAGAATACTGAGCCCAGATCACCGTCTTCTATGGGTAAGGTGCCCAGAAGGCTGGCTACGTTTCCTCGCTGGATCGCCATACTGATCCGTTGGCCGAGGTAGGCACCAGCCCTCTGATCACCTGAAGAGTCGATGAGTCGTTTTGATAAATTTTGGTAGAGGCTCATGGCCTCAGGACCCCACGGTCCAAGCGTCTCGACAGCAAACGGCACAAACATATAACTCTCACTACTCACTCTCACTAGTACTATCATATTATAGTACCTGTTTAAAGTAAATTATAATATATTTAGTGTTTATAACCCACGTTTTGGGTTCTTTTTCTTCTCCTTGGAGACCCAGGCGACTCGTTCACCAGTGCGCCTGTGAGGTCGTCCCCGGCTGTCCGGCACACCAAACGCAGTACCGTCGGCACCACTCCTGGACCAGCAGACACTTCAGGGCGGTACCGCCACATAAAAAGCAAAACGTCTGCCAAGGCAATAAGACTCACCCCGCTCTCTCGTTTTTTTAAAATTTATTTATTCGTTTAATACATGTATGCAGTAAATATAGTCTTTCACTATTTTACCCGCTACAAGGGACATCACTAGCTCTTTTAGAATTAATAACATAATCAATTTTACGGTTTTGAGAGTGGGGCCAAATAGCAAATTCGAAATTGAGATACCCTTTTATGAAAACGTTGCAAACGCATGTTTGCAATATAAATGAAATCACTGCGGGTGTCCAATCAAATGCTTTTGAGAAGAGCACAAGTTTCGACAGCAAGAGTGCAACAACACACTATATGCACACAGCATGTGTGCTTTGAAGTGGTCGAGACCTGCCCTCGGCGTAGCGTCGCCCTTTCATCCCTGATGCCGCTACACGTGAAGGGCTACTACGAAGCTGCGGGTCACCTGTACTTCAAAGCAAATTCGATTAGAGAGGAGAAATTATACTATTGTAATAAATAAACGATGTTATTATTGAATCACGCTCGATGCGACAATGTCCCATCTGTATTTGGGTTTGATTTCTGTGCCATGAAGCCTGAATTCTGTGGGACCCTCGGCTGGCGATCCAAGCTCTAAACATTCCAACGGCTTGTTTGAACGTACGAGTGTTATTATGAAGAACTGTAAAGGTGTTGGCGGGATATGCCGATGGCAATGGCAATAATACACCAGTCGTTCTTACGGTTCACGTCGTTTATTGGAATGTTACTTGATAGAGCTCGTTGGCTACCACCACCACCACTTTACCACCTCGACTCTACACTTAATACTTCTGACTCCATTACTGATACGCAATAGCTTATCTGCGCTCACACTGATTCTATTCTCTTCTGTAGGTCACTCAATATTTATATGAAAAAATACACTAAAAAGTCATATTTTGCGGAAGCTTCCCGTAATCTCTCCAGACTAGATCCAGCCCTTCTGGGAAGATTCGAGCCCTGTCTAAAAACTAATAAATTGCTTCGTCACTAAAGTAAAACAAAGCTTGCGATAAATGTCGAAACTATTTTCTGCAAATTGTATGATGGCAAAAGCAGATGCAGATGTTAGGATAATCTATCTTTGATGGTCAAATGGTCTCCCGAAGGGGCTTATTTTATCAGAATATCGAAATGCTTTAAATGTTAAACAACGGAGGACATTACGAGCACGCCATATATTACCCATAGCCCAGCATCTGTATTGTCTTCGTGGGAAACAACTTTCTAAAACTTTTTTGGCAGCGTTCACAAGTACGATAGATACCTATGTACGAGTAGGTGCGCCGTCCGCCATCATCGAAACTTCCAGTAACTTTGATCACAGCTCAATCCTTGAATGGTCCCTTTGGCCCCTCGTCCCCGTACTTATATTACCGTGTAGGTACTTCTCGTAAAACGCTGTATTGCAAATTGCAACCGATCGTTTCTAGAAGCACTAATATTCAGCCACCATTGTCTCCTTGGCGATGAGTCACTTCGCACAACGCACTACCACCTATATTAATACGTTATAATCGAACATAAAGTAACAAGTGAAGGGGAAAAAGAGTGGAAGAGGGTTGTGGGGAGAGAGAGTCCCAACATCACTCCGGTAACATGCCAATTACCCGGAACCGGTGCTCGGTACAAATTGTGTCACAGTACTCGAGAAAACAGAAGAATGAGCAGTCGTGCAGGTCGGTAAAAGACAGATTCATTTGGATGTGCTTTCAGAACCGATTTCGATACTGGAACTCACGTTAAACCTATGCAATATTTTCATGCAGTTTCTGAGAAAACGCAGGTGAATATATTTTGCGAATCAACTTTGGCAATGGAGGATTCCTATATAAAATATAAATTTGTTAAATTCCGTTATTATCGCACTTTTGGCTTTTGAAGATGTATCAAAAAAAAACGAATTGCAACGGATAAGCGGGAAAACGAATCGAATGAAGTTTCACTTCTAATATGTTTCCCAGCGCACATTTCAATTTTTCACAGGTTTACTGCAAATTATGATTTGGTTAGGTTAGGTACATTTTAATGGTGTAATACGCTACACACGCACCAAATAATTTTATACGTCAACAGTTTTGCCGTTCGTTGTCGTTCACTTTTGTTGTGACTTTCGGAAAACTGAACCGTTGGCAAAGTTTTCTTCTTGTTAATTTGTTTCCTTAACAAACTCTCTATTTTTTTATTTTTTTACATAGAGTACAAATAGTGGCTGTTTTACCCAGTCGCGTGGAGAGCAGAGGTATAGATAATAAAACTACGTTTTAAAGTTTTTAAACGCGGTAATAACGTAGTTTTACTATGTATGTAAGTAAGTATGTATGTAAGGTGCGAAAAGTTAAGAAAATATTAGCAGAGGTATAGTTCGATGCAAACTTAAGTTTGTTTTAATTAATGTCGGCTCGGAACATCGCACATTCCGATGCGCTGAACGCGATTTTAGGTATTAGAGGGACGAGGTATATCTTCGCTCGCTTTCTCGTTTACGGGATTTCCCCAGCGCTCGGCTCACTGGGGCTTCAATAGCGTTTTCGGAGACAGATAAAGCGCTTTTTAGGGCAACCCAGCTCCCAGTTCTATTAAACAACTTCTAGCGTAAAATCTTACTCAAAAAAATATGAAAATATATGAATATCTGGACTAATATTATTAAGAGGAAAGATTAGATTGCTTGTTTGCATTGAAGAGGCTCCGAAACTACTGAACCGATTTGAAAAATGTTTTCACTGTTGGTAAGCTACACTATCCCCGGGTAACAAAGGCTATATTATATTTCCAAAAAAATTAGGGATCCTTACTAAAACTCCAATAATGTAACGCAAGGTGTAAAAAATACCTAAAATCGCGTGCGCTGCGAAAACTATTGATGATAGAATGAAATAATGTACTAAGACTTTGCAGAACATATCATTATCTACAAAAAGTGTCGCGACAGCATATGTCTCACTATTAAACTTATGCCGCAAAAAGTGTTCTTTTATTTTAAAAATTTAATTAAAATGCCGCCGCTAGAAAAGGCTCTTTATTTGTATTTTGATATTAATCCTTATCAAAATAAATTACTTCATATTCAAGACGGATTCAATACATTTATACAACTTTTTGAATTATTCAGTTCGGACATTCCATTCGAAAGATATCACGAGTTTAAAAATGTAAGTATTAGACCACGTGACTGTGACACATTTTCGTGAGCGAAAAATCGTAAGACCCCCCGTCTATATACAAGTTTCACTTCAGTGTAATTTTTAAGGTATGTTATTTATAACCTTTTTTGTTTCTAAACCGATTTCGAGCATTCCGTTTGCATTGGATTTAATATAGCTCCAGGATAGTACCATATAAATTTCATTGCTATTAGACCCTGGGTCCTGAAGATACAACAGAAAATTACTCAAAATCAAACAGAAATCGTATTGAAAAATATTGTTAGGTTGACGACAATCCTAAAACGAGTACGTCCCTAATTAAGATCAATAACGTGGTGTATTAGACTCGATTAGGAGTGGAAAAGCGTGCGAGTGTAATTGAAATAGATAACGACACGCATGACCGCGTAAATTGAATTGTGCCATCTGTATTCGAGAAGCTCTTCGACCTTATGAGGCATACCACGCGTAACATACGTAACTTCAGTGTAAAAAAACTGACTTCAAGACCGATTTTTCGTAATAAAATTTTCTACAACATCTTGCAGTTGGTGCCAAGTAAATGATAAAAATGTCTACCTTTTGCCAATACTTTTACTTACTGGTCATTTTTATGTTTTGCTTGGCACCAACTAACCAACCAAGGATATTGTAGAAAATTTTATTTTTTGCTTTTTAGTTACACTGAAGTCGATTTCTTATTTGTTAGAAATTTTCTAGTGTACAATTAAAGTTGCTTTATTAATCAATGTTTCGAAAAACATTCAGTAGTAGGTATTTGTTACACCGCCGCGTCGGCGACTTTACTGTGGCGGCCGGAGCGTTCGTGTTGGGTGCGCGGTCCTAATTGCACGATCAACAAGCAGATGAACTCGTCCGCGAACAGTGGCAGGGGTCGCGGGACTCCCAACAACATCGCTCGCTTCAAATAAAAATGGTGCACACGCAGGCAGGATAACGTAAATGATTAAAAACAACTTATTGTGAAAGTGGCTCTTCGAAGGTATACAGAGTGAATTAATTTCAAATGGGCCCTCAGAGGGGAGGGGTGGTCATGTTGAGACGGCGCATTAGCAATCAGAACTCCGACGCCGCTGCATACACAACGCCGCGTCGCAGTTGGGAGCACCTCGAGCGTGGAGGGCGGTCGAAGCGAGTGCTGTACGATAGTTTTGAATGAAGACGTTTGGAGTTCATCCGCGATCACTAGTATCGCCAAAGGTCTCGCTGTTGCGTGGAGGGGCGCGACGTGGCGCCACCAGTAGCATTGGATCGACATTTAACTTAGACGAGCCTTCTAAAGGATATCCCACAGTTATCCGATTTTTGTGTTCGTCTCCTCGCATATACGAACATTTGCGAAAGGTAACGTTTTTGTAAATAAAAGGTTGTCGGTATCGTTAGTCGCAGATTACTAATTTTACTAGTTGTTTGGGAATTGAATGAAAACATTTGCCACGCTCGCGTATTCGGGACGACACAGAAGTGTAGCGCCTCCTTAACAGCCACGGTGGCTCTAATTAAATTTGGCATTAGCCATCTTCGTGTGAGGCGGTCGGTGTGGTGGGAACCGGGGGCCGCCGCTTTGACTCCCGGCGCGAACCCAGACGTAAACAATTTAAAAGCTCTCGAATAAATCTCGAAATCGGAATAACTTTGCTAATTGTGTTGACATGGCTAATTGTTTGATTATGGGCGACGCACTCTGTTGCCCCGAAAGTTGGTCGGTCGTGTACATTGCAGTGGGCCCCGACGCTGTCTGCGCGCCATCGGCATCGGCAGTCACGTCCACAGCAGGCGTGAAGTGCTCACGTTCTCAGTTATATGGAGAGCAAATGTCTAGGCATGCCCAACGATCACTTCGGATGGATGATAGTTACTATTACGCTTGGCGGATGAACTAATAAAAAACAGAAAAGATTGCAAAATTGTATTAGCTTTATTGTTTGGGCCGTTATTTACAAGTATTTGATAATTTTCGTATGATTCATTCATCGGCCAAATCGGTTTAAAATTACATATTCCGGGAATGTGAAGCACCCGTAAGACAAGCAGAGTAAATCTCTTAGGACTCCGTAAAGTCCTTTGAAAAATGATGCAGTTAAAAGTGTATTACTGAAGGCAGATTCGAAAGCGCCCAACGGGCCAAGGCCGCGGCTCGACGCGGCGACGGATGGCCGCATTTGTTACAATGAAATATCGGAAGGGAGGATGCATCGCATCACCATTTTCTCACTTATTTGCTCCTGTCGTCTTCAACGTTGGCGCAAACACATACCACTGATCAGGTGTTCCCAAGCAGTACATGCACTGTGTTTTCATGTAGATGACGATGCCCATCAGCGGGCCACGGCTGATAAATATCAATGCATTTACTCGCGGACGGATCCTGCAGGAAATGTGAGCATATTACACATAAAATCAAATTCCGTATGCTAGGTAAATATGGCGAGGACGCGCCAATTCGGTGGAACGACACGCACATGTACGGAGGAGGTGATAAATATTCATGCAATTTAAAAGCTTCACTGATTTCGCCACCGGATTAATCGCGCCTGTTCCTGGAATACGTTTACAGCATACATCAACACAGACAAGACAGAACATTTCGGGCCAAATTTAAGCGTGTCATTTTCTATGAAAGACATTTAGTATATATTTTACGAACTAGCTGTGCCCGTGCGCTTCGTTCACGTCAAACGTCAATTGGTCCACCTGTTTATTTATTTATTTATTTAGCACACAAAACAAGATACAGCTAAAGTTACAAATTTCATATTATATATAAATTATCAGGTCTAAGCTGTAACTCTAAACATGTGAGCACATAATGTACCATACATTGACAATATATCTAGGGGTTAGTATGACTTAATATAATGTTAGATATACAGTGGTAAGGTAACAAAATTGTTATGTAATTATGCCAGAAGTATTGGTGCAAATAATAGCTCGAATTTCGCGTTTAAATTTAAGGAAGGAGGAATTAAAAATATCAACGGATGTATTTGTACTTGCAATCTCATTATAAAGCCTGCACATTCTTGTGATTGGATTATAAAAGGATGTGTTATTTTTAAAAACTTGAAGGGAAAAGAGTCTAGGCGAAGGATTACGAGTTTTGTATCTAGAGTTAAAATTAATGAAGGAAAGTATGTCTGGACAGTCAATTGAGCCATTTAAGAGCTTAAATAAACAAAGTAGTTCATTACATTCACGTCGTGATTTGAGTGAGTCAATTTTAAATTTCACTAGTCTTTTTATGTAAGATCTGTATTCGCGGCCAAGATGGAATCTGTAATAGAGAATATTTAACATTTTTATCTGCACTCTTTCTATTCTATCGCTATGCACAGCGTAAAAGGGAGACCAGATTATTGAGGCATATTCCAGTATTGATCGAACGAGAGAACAGAAGAGGTAAACGATTGTATGTTGGTTTTTGAAATCCTTAGTTGAACGCGAAATGAATCCAACTAGCTGGTTACATTTGGTAATAATATAATCATAGTGCGAGTGAAAAGTTAATTTTTCGTCAAAATACACACCTAAATCCCTAATAACAGTTTTTCGTTCTAAAGTTAGACCACTGAGCGTATATGAATAATATACTTTATGTGTTTTAGTCGAGAAAGAAATGACAGAGCATTTTTCTATATTGAGATACATCCGGTTAGCAGAACACCATTTTTCAACACGAGTGAGGTCGTCTTGAAGATCTTGGCAGTCATTGTCATTTAAAACTGTACGATATATCTTAAGATCATCCGCATATAATAGGCACGGACATGATAATTGCTTGATCAAGTCATTTATAAATATTACAAAAAACAAGGGTCCTAAATGCGATCCTTGAGGGATTCCAGAAGTTATTTTATGTGGATTTGATAAATGACCTTTAATGCTAACCAATTGGCTTCTGTTATTTAAATATGATTGAGTACAGTGTAGTAAATTACCGTGAATACCATATTCTTTAAGCTTAAAACAAAGTATCCAATGATTGACTTTATCAAAAGCTTTCGCGAAGTCTGTATAAATCGAGTCTACTTGACATCTTTTAGCAAATGCAGAACAGAGATAATTTTTGTAGACTAAGAGGTTGCTGACAGTCGACTTTTTAGACACAAAACCATGTTGAGAAGGTGATAGTATAGATGTAAAATGTGTATAAAATGTGTTATAGAGAAGCGATTCGAATAATTTAGCAAATGCGGACAAAATACTGATGGGTCTATAGTTTTTAAAGAAGAAAGAAAGAAAGAAATAATTTATTTGCTAGGAAAGCGATACAATACAGAAATATTTATACATACATTTTTTTAAGACATTATATTTATTTTACACCGCATTTCCTACAAATGAGGTCGGCAACTCAGCTTCATGCTGTGTTGGAGTTTCCTCTACCACAGCGCTGATTTTCAGCGCCGACCCCGCCTCATTTATTTAAAAATATTGGACCCAACACCACAGTATATGAAACATAAAAAAACATAAGACATAAAAAAAACATAAGACAAACACGTGCACACAGAATAAAAGAATCATTATCCATTATAGTAATAAAAAAAAAGAAGTTAAAATAAAAATAATAGAAAATGTAAACGTAAACAGAGCTACAATAATTGAATGCCAACTAGTACGGTAAACTATAATAATCTTATTACTATAAATTGCAACAAATAATTTTTTTTACATTCGTCTCTACTACCAGACTTAAAGATTGGAATAACGTGAGCAGTTTTCCAAACAGATGGGAAGACACCAGATTCAATTGATTTATTAAATATTATTTGCAGTGGCTGGCTCAGTTCTAAATAGCAGTCTTTTATAAATAATGGCGGTATTTTTATAAATAATAGTGTTTCAGACATTAGCCGGAAAATTCAGACAAACAGACAGGCAATAAATTTTAAAATATATTATTCTTCTTCAATTCTATCTATCTGTATAGATGAGGCAAGCAGTGTTTTCATCGCTCGAATATTCAACTTTTCAAGCAGTCTGTTTTTAACTTCATTCCGATACATGAATCATTTTGAATGATGTCTGACCTTAGAAATATTTTTTTTTCTAAATCACTCAATGAAAATCAGTTTTAGCTTTTTAAGGTTGCGCAGCCATCGGCAGATTGTCACAGCTACCAAACGAACACTTTAGAGTTTTTGGAGTGGCACGTAGCGTTGGCCTTATTTGTTAATATTGAAATTAATTTCATTTGTTTGTATCTCTTTGCATGCGCCTGGCAACTCGCTCAGGGCCAATTTCCGTCGGTGCAATGAGCCGCTCACATCTGCCAGCGCCGCCAACGAAGCAACGCCATCTCGAACCAATCGAGAAGTTTCCGAGTCCGACCCCACGCTTACATACTTAATCCGCATGTCACTTCTCACACAAAATAAGATTGTGTACAAATTGGTGAAATATGTTGTGTTAGCGCTTTGCTATCACCTTGTTTGGCGAATATCGCAGCCACATTTATAAATACAAACAAAGACAATACACGCATAGGTAGAAAGACAACATTTGTAGTAAAGTACATTATGAATATTTATTTACTATAAATTTATTTTATATACACCATAAAAGTGGTAAAATGTAAATATTGTAACAATTTCTGTGCTACATTCTGGAAAAGAAATATTATTATTATATTGGTTGCTATTTTGGTCCGTTCGTCCGTTCGTCCGTCCGTCCGTCGTCCTCGTTCGGAGCTATCAGTGGCTAAATACAAACTCTGTAAATGTTATTGTTGAAATAAACATTGTTTATATTGCTTACATTATATTCCAGTTTCTCCTCCAAGGCCAGCAACACACTGGCAGGACCTCTGATATCGCCAAAGGCCATAAGCGAAGGTAACCACTTTCCATCACAGTTGCCAGCCAGCCTGCTGTGTCTGCTCTGCTCACAGGAGTGCGCGTTTGTCGCCCTCACTCCCTCGGAGGCAGCCAATGGTGCACGGCAAATAGATGTGGCGTTATTTGACAACATTACAGTTAATCGGTTTTAAAGTCCCTGTTGGGAGTTCCACTGGCGTTAATGTTGTATTCTGGAAATATGTTTCAGTTGAGAACTGTATGCGAACCACAGTGTAAGGACACCGTTTTATAAATATTCCAATTATGGCATATTCATATAATACTGTTATTCTTTTATATACGAACAATTAAAACTGAAAACAAATAAAAGAAACAACATTTAATACCCTTATTTCAGGTATTGTTAATTCTAACAAAGCCTAGGACCTAGATGTAATATTGTTTACAGTCTATTTTCAGAACCTATTACTTACACATGCGCTTCTTTATCTGTCAAAGGTTACAACTGTCACTTGTCAGTATCTCCTTGTGCTGTCAGTTGTATTTAGTTTATAGTCTGTAGAGAAGCGGTAAATTAAAATCGAAATTGAAGAGAATCGAATACTCCTACTTCGATATGTCATTGTCAATAATGCTGATTGTGTCGTAATGCGGTTGCGCCGCCGCCGCATCAGGTCGCGTCGGGCCTCGTCCTGTCTCTGAGATCGATAGGCATAAACATTTCTCAGTTAGGTTGTAGTTCATCTCGCACCACATTTTTGTCATAATGTTACTTTATTTTATTTCGTAGTGTAAGTAGATAGTTCGTAGGCCCTCACGGCTATTTTACATAAGCTGCGGTGCCGATTACCGTCTCGAAAATACGTTTAAGATGAAGGCTTGCGTCAATAAAGGTAGAAACTCTTGTGAAAATAATGTCCGCAAAGGCGAGGGCGTCGCGGCGGCAGCTGCGCCAACATTCAATATTGGCTTTGTCACGAGGACCACTGATTGGACCTTCGCTACGACATACAGCGTTATACAGCAAATTATTACCAAACAGATAGTATACGAAGCAAAAGAAACCAAAAATATCTGCCAAAAAGTAATTTTGAAGAACTTATCAAATATTTTGAAAGTTGTTTTAATTGAACTTTTAACCATTTTACTTTGAAAAATGTTTAATAATATCTGATTTCAAGTTAACAGTATTTGATAAAACATAACAGGGATCATTGTATCGAAGCAGATTACATTGAATAAGCAAAGTTATATTCTGTTATTTACATCAAGCAGTATAATAACAAAACGTCATTACGCAAAAATTGTTAGTGGACCTGGCTGATGCAGGCATGCCTGAGAAAATAAAGCAATAGGAACCCGGTTGCAACGCCACCTACCGAGTCGAGCTGTAAATCTAAACTATTCTTCAACTTCCACTTGAAAACACACAAAAAAATCACCAAGAGCGTGCAGGGGCTTAGAGGGACGTACAGTACGTACATATCGTATATCCAATATCCATGCATGTTATAATTATGTGAACTGCTTACATAAAATAATATTCAAGTAGTAGTTTTGACTCATAGCTATATATCATTTTTCAACAGATAGTTTTCATTGAAATAGTTCGATAGTTCATGAAAGAGAGATGGAGAGTTATTTTAAAGCGAATCGAATTAAAATAGTTCAGAATATTTGAAGGTATTTATACGTTGGATAAAAATATTTAAAAGCATTTTTTGTATTTTTGACATGTTTCACCGTGCAGTTGACAGTTGTCAACTGAATGCCTGACGTGAAGCAGATCGGCCATTAAGGCGAGGCCCCCGTGCCGTACATTATTTGCCCCCAATCTGCACGTTAGTTGCACTGACGGCACCCGAAGCAATTCATCACGGGACACTGCATGTTTGGTCATCGCCCAAATGACAAGGAGTGTGCCTATAAAACATTATTAGTTTATCATCTGGGTGTGGTGTATTCATCGTTTAGCCCTGTATTCTGGGAGTGTTGTAGAATGTGTTGAAATCACCTTAGCGTGCGACCATGGCGGCAGCACGAGGCGATCGCATGGAAGTCACCTTCACAGGCACCGCGGGGGCAACCCAAAGGGGAGGGCGCACTCGGTGCGGTCCAATTCCGAGATCGGCGCACCGCACCGGTGTTGCCGCTTTCTGGGCCCTTCTGCTCTTCAGATAATAATCAGGACAGGAGGCAAAAAAATATAGTGTATATTTTATACCTTGAAATTTCTTCCAGGAAATATGCTGCAGAATGTAGGCCTGATGCTAAGCCGCGAAAAGTATTCTGGATCTAAAATAAACGTGGCCCATTACATGAGTAAAATGTTCGTTTTGATAACTGAATATTACCAGAAAACTTGCATGGGCATCTTGATGAAGACTTCGATTGACATCGTTCGTAATGGAACTGTCTCAACGACCTTATAGCATTCTTTGAATGTCAGCATGGTGGCGCGGTGGCGCGGCCGCGTCCAGCCGCAGCAGCAGCGGCCGCTCCGTGAGAGCGGCTCCTTTCAGTTTCACTCAATACCCCTAAAATGTTTTCAACTAAATGAAACCGCAACTCACCAAATGGCACGGCTATTGAAAAGCTCATTTCTACTGGAATTCCACTGCTGATTTTTGACACGATCAAGAAATTTTTCGACAACTTCAAAATAAAGGACCGAAACTATTTGGAGCAACATTTACATCGATTTCATCATGTTGATAATGACTATAGAAAGCTCTAACATGCTGCTATTTCTGGTCATAATTTTTTAATGAAAAAGCAAGAAGTGATGAGGTTCATGATAACGTAAATACTTGTAGCAAAGGGCGAGTTTGTATGTGTGGCTCTCGCCTGCCGTTCGCCCGTTGCACACAATCCAAATCATTTCTCATGATTCAGACAGTTGACCCTAGATTTCGATAACTTTATCGATTACGCTTCATTTTTAGGTACTAGATTTGTATGCTAATATATAAATATTATACATCGCATCTTTCCGAAGATGATTACAGTTTACATGCAGCAGCTCGCGAGATGATGCTGTCCTTATCACACTTTCAGAGTTATTTTCATATTTAAAAAAAAATCATTTATCGTACAAGTAGGTAGGTACGTAACTAGTCACCCCGCCATCTCAGTTTCTGTCAACTTTCATTACGTGATTTTGTGTTGTCCGAGTCACACGTAAATTAGCTCCTCTTCCAAAACAAAAAATAAATAAATAAAAATAAAAACATGGGTAAAAGGAAGCGATCAAATAGTGATAAGAGTGATATCGTGGATAGGGTATTAAAGAAAGTGAAAAAGTTAGTAAATACAAAGAGAAGAAGACTTATATCTTCGTCGTCGTCGTCATCATCTGAGGAGGATAATTCGGTATTTTCTGCACACTTACATTCTCACTATTCGGATGCCCAAGCCAGTGATCAAGAAGTTCAAGGTATGTCTCGATGATTTCATAAGTTTTAAATACCTACCCTATTTAATATTATAAAAATAAATCTGTGTTCTTTTGATTTATTTTATCCCGACGTAAAACGTGTGTGGAAATTGTGTCCCGACATATATTGTGTGTGGATACCATATTAGTACATATAAAACTATATCTATTTATCCCGACAATAGTGTGTGGATAAAAATGTACCTACTGATTTAATTATCCCGACGCATGGCGTGTGTGGGGGTTACTTGTTGAGACTATTTATGTTACATATATTACTACTACCTACATATATTACTACCTACAAAAAAAAAAAAAAAACAAGTACCTAACTGGTTACGTTTTACGTACTTCCAGATGAGGTCCCGCCGGCACCATTAGAAGAACATCTTATAGCCGAGAATACCGAATTGGATCCTGAGATACTACAGCTATTGGGATCAGATCCAACAGCAAACAAATCTTACGGAGAAAAGCTACACAGAGATTTGGCTACACGTTGGAAACATATTTTAACTAACGGACTGCCCAAAGACGAAAAGATCGATCTTCTAAAACAATATTTACCAGCTGAAAATTGTACATTTATGAAAGCACCCATTTTAAATCCTGAGATAAAATCGGCACTATCCGAGATCAATATTAAAAAGGATTCATTCTGCGAACAAAAGCAAAACCAAATGTCAAGTTGTATCTCAGCAATCGGAAAAGCTTTGAACTTAGCTTTAACACAAACGGATATCGTATCACAAGAAGTTATAAAAGCACTGAGTGACGCAGGGCGGCTGCTGTGCGACACTCATTACAGAGAATCTCTGTCTAGACGTTTTGCTATTGTAAATTCTATTAGCAAACAAAAACGGGATGTTATAAAAAATACGAAGATCGATGAGCATTTGTTCGGTAATAATTTGTCTGAGCACCTAAAGTCATCTAAGAACATATCAATGTCCGCTTCGGAGTTGAGATTTAATAGTGGAAAATTCGCCCAGCCTCGCTCACAGCCGAATACTTCGACTCGTAATCCGGGAGCTTTAAACGCACGGGGGGCACCGCGGGCACCAACCGCCGAGACGCGAGTGTTCCCGAGCCAGTATCGGCACCCGCCGCCGCCGGCACGTGCACCCGCGCCGCGAGACTACCGCCGAGCACCACCGCCTGCGACAACACCCCGCGCCAGGTCCTATCCGCAAGCTCGACGACGTTAGATGCATCGTCACAGGTACATAGCACAAATACATCATATCATATACCTGACGCAGGCAGACTTCAGTATTTTCTTCACGAATGGCTTCACATTACGAATGACAAAACTATTTTGTCTTGGATTCAAGGTTATAAAATCCCCTTTCACTCTGATCCATATCAAACAAATACATACATACAAAAAACTAGGTCAGATTCACCTAAAAATACTGACATAATCGACGAATGTGTTACGGATTTATTAAAATCTGGTTACATTTCTACTTGTTCCCCATGTAAAAAACAATTCATTTCACCAATTTTTACAGTCCCGAAAACCAACGGGAAACATCGATTTATTTTAAATCTAAAAGAGTTAAATAAATTTATCTGTGTCACTCACTTCAAAATGGAAGACTATCGCACCGCGTTAAAGTTAATTGATAAAAATTGCTTTATGGCGACTTTAGACTTAAAAGACGCTTATTTCTTAGTGCCAGTTACTAGAAGTGACAGAATCTATCTTCGTTTTCAATGGAACTCTGAAATGTTCAACAATCAATTGTTTGAGTTCAACGTTTTACCGTGTGGACATTGCACTGCCCCTTATGTATTTACAAAATTATTAAAACCAATTTTTCATCATTTACGTTCATTAGGCCATTTATCCGTTAATTTCCTCGATGATTTTATGTGCATCGGTAGGTCATTTAACAGCTGTTATGATAACGTAGAAACAACCAAAAAGTTACTGTTAAAATTGGGTTTTTTGATTAATAAAGATAAAAGTCAAACTTCTCCAAAGAGAAAATGTCTTTTTCTGGGTTTTGTTTTTGACTCATCTAAAATGTATTTGACTTTACCAGATGATAAGAAAGGCCGTATAAAGTTATTTACAAACCAATTATTAGGTACAAATAGATGTACAATCAGAAAACTAGCTAGTTATGTTGGTTTGCTTACGTCAGCATGCCCTGCTGTCGACTACGGATGGGTATACACAAAATTGTTTGAAAGAGAGAAATATTTAGCGCTTAACTATACTGACAACTATAACAAATATATGACCTTATCTAAACATTTAAAAGATGATTTAATATGGTGGAGAGATCATATTGAGTCTGCAGGTGGTTCATTTATAAATAAAGATTATTCACTTGAAATATTTAGCGACGCATCAAATACTGGATGGGGCGCAGCTTGTAACAATGAAACAGCGCATGGACACTGGGATCACTCGCAACTATTATTACATATAAACACTCTCGAATTACTGGCAGCTTTCTATAGCCTCAAAATATTTGCATCACGACTTCGTCATTGCAATGTTTTATTACGAATAGATAATACAACAGCTATTGCCTATATTAATAAAATGGGCGGTATACAGTTCACACACCTAAACAAGATTGCACGTGATATATGGCAATGGTGCGAAAAACGAAATATACACATTTTCGCATCTTATATCCGATCCAATATGAATGTAGTCGCGGATTTTGAATCTCGTCAGACATTTAATATAGACACTGAATGGGAACTAGCAGGTTACGCATTTGATCAGATAGAAGTTAAATTTGGGAGTCCTGAATTTGATTTATTTGCTAGTAGTCAAAATCATAAATGCCAAAGATATGCTTCATGGAAATTAGATCCACACTCAGAGATTATTGATGCGTTCACATTTAAATGGGAAAACATAAGTTTTTATGCTTTTCCACCTTTTAGTCTAATTTCTAAAGTCTTACACAAAATTAAATGTGATAAGGCAAAATGCATCGTTGTTGCACCATTTTGGCCCACTCAACCTTGGTATCCTTTATGGATGAACTTGCTTGTTTCAGAAGTGCTATACTTTGACCCTAATAAAAATCTACTAATCTCTCCTTTCAGGGAGCAGCATCCTCTTCATGTGGATCTGACCCTGATGGCAGGAGTATTATCCGGCAGTCGCTACTAAGACGCGGAATCCCTGGCACATCGTTAGACATAGTGATGGCTTCTTTCGCTACTAATACATTAAAGCAATATGATTCATACTTAAAATCATGGTGGCTATATTGTAACAACAAAGGTTTAGATTATTGTGATTCCAATATTACCCAATTGATTGAATATTTGACAGAAAAATTTAATTCCGGCGCGGGTTACAGTACATTAAACAGCCACCGTTCAGCATTGACCATACTATTAGGACAAGAAATCACAGGTCATGATAATGTCAAAAGGTTTTTAAAAGGAGTTTATCGTATAAAACCACCTGCGCCGAAATACGAAACTACCTGGGACCCCCATCTAGTGTTAAATTATCTGGAAAATTATTTCCCCAACGACTCGATTTCATTAAAAGATTTATCTTTTAAAACAATATCACTTCTGGCACTAGCATCGGCGCAAAGAATGCAGACACTTAATCTCATAAGAATCCAAAATATAATATTTGACCCAGAAAAAATTCAAATCAAAGTTGAAGATCTTATTAAAACTTCAAGACCAAATGCATTTCAACTGTTTATTGTGCTGCCATACATTAAAGAGAATCCCAAAGTATGTCCAGCTCTTTGTCTCAAAACATACATTGATAGAACTAAACTTTTACGACGACAAGAAGATTTTCTCTTTATCAGTTATCAAAGACCCCATAAAAAGATATCTTCTCAAACGTTATCCCATTGGGTTAAATCTGTTATTGAAAAGAGTGGCATCAATATTAAATTATATGGCGCTCATACTACGAGACATTCATCCACGTCAGCCGCACACAGGGCTGGAGTCAACCTTGAAGTTATTCGGAAAGCAGCAGGCTGGTCCGAATCCTCCAAAGTTTTTCTAAAGTACTATAATAAAGAAATATTAAAATCAGGCCAAAATGAATTTGTAGATACATTATTTCGACGATAAATTTAGTATAATAAATACAATGATTGATTTTTCTGTACTTGATTATATATATAATAGATTCTTAGGAATCTCCTTTTGTGCATACGAATATGTAATAATTATTAAGGAAAAATAATAAATACGTTACTGATCGCTGTTATATAGTGATATTTTTTTTGTTTTTTTTTCGATACTCTAAACATCTGCATGTAAACTGTAATCATCTTCGGAAAGATGCGATGTATAATTTAGAATCAAACGAACTTACCTTGTGATGTTTGATCTCTAATTATACGAGCGTCTTGAACGAAGATGATTACACACCCACCCTTCCCTTTTTCTTTTTCATCTTAGAAATCCCTAGACATATCAAAAAAAAAAAAAGGCTCTAAAAAATGAAAGTTGACAGAAACTGAGATGGCGGGGTGACTAGTTACGTACCTACCTACTTGTACGATAAATGATTTTTTTTTTAATATGAAAATAACTCTGAAAGTGTGATAAGGACAGCATCATCTCGCGAGCTGCTGCATGTAAACTGTAATCATCTTCGTCCAAGACGCTCGTATAATTAGAGATCAAACATCACAAGGTAAGTTCGTTTGATTCTAAAATATACTAGAAATTAAATCACAAAAGAATTTACTACAAATATATTATATAAATAGCTGTGCCCGCGACATCGTCCGCGTGAAATTATTTTTCGCGGAGCCCTATAAAAAAGTACCCTAAGTTACTCCTTCTAATATCAGCTATTTGCCCGCGAAAGTTCCCTGAAAATCGGACCAGCCTCCCAGAGGTCAGCCGGAACATCCAGGCAGACAGACTAAATTTCTAAAAATTGCATTTTCATCTTCATGTTTTTTGTTCTTAAGATTACAAACAGACATTTAAATGTTATTTATTTGTATAGATAGTGCGTACTGTTGTAAGAAGACGACTAACAAATATAAAAGAAGCACGATCCAGGCCGCGTTCCCTCGAGGGCCTCCCTCTCCGAGACGATCGTCGCATAAACAGTCGCATTGTTAGCATGTTCATTGCAATCGATTCACTAAACGTATGCTACAATAAAATCAAATATTATTGCGTATAAAAGTGAAAAAAGAGGCGTTAAAATAACGTCATATTATTTTACTTTTAAAATAACATAGAATAGAAATAATTTATATTATAGACATAATTTTAATTATTTCTGCAAACGTTATTTGACTTGTTTTACTTGTACCTATTTATGACGAAACTCGTGCACAATCTACGTCACCGTAATCTGCAACCGTTGCAGCCACGTGGCTGCAACGGTATGTGAATTTATAAAAATTTAATTGAACTGTCCGCTTCCCTATTGAAATGGACTGAAAGGAGCTAAACGAACGAACGCGAGCGAACAATACTAATTACAGTAAAAACGTGCTTACGATAAAAGCAAATATTGTGAGGCGACTTGCACGCCGATAAGGTGGATGTGTGAGACCCGTCGATCCATGTCGAACGAGATGAGCCCCACTTAACCACACATATTTATTTATTTGCGATCCCAATACCTCTTTACCTCTGAATATTATATAATTTGTATACAAACAGTAAATCTAAATTTATTTGATAGCCAATAAAGATTGTTATTGCGCCATAACAACATGATGGTTGCGCCATAACAACGATCGTTATTGCGATCATGTTATGTGCTTATTGAAAAACAATACCGTTGTATCGCGCTGCCGGGGAGTTGAGAGTGGGGTGAGGGGGGGGGGGTGCCACTCCACTCTTCCCGATTGCGCTCGCCATTCACTCGTGCCACATCTCAATAATAGGAACAAAGATTTCCTGGCATCATCGCTGCAGGCAGCATAACAAATCGTTCATATACATTTGCGGTTGCCTGTGGCCACATTTTAGAAGGGAGACCACTTTTAACTCAAAACTACAAATGTTGACAATTTTGAATTTTTGTGTCGAACCTCTTACTTTCATTTTGATCCGTCAGTTTCTCCACATCCCATACGTTTGAAATGTTGTCTATAGGCACAGAAATTTCATTAATTAAATGAAGAAAATATTCAGCACATATGCTGAATATTTTCAGGCTAACCCAGCGAAACTAATGTAAAAGACAACTGCAGATGTAACACCCAACGTTCAACAATATATCCTTTATAGAAAACATAACCCATTTCAAATATCCTAATTCAGTCAAGAAAAATACATACACGGCGAATAGAGAACTTCCTCCTCTTTAGAAGTCGGCTAATGAATACTGGACAGTTGGCACACTTGCTCTTGCTTGTGGTGGCGGAGTGCTGGTAGTTTCTTGTAGCAGGGTGAAGAAAATGCACCTTGTTGCTACAAATGAATATATTCTCCCACTAGTTGAGCTTGGATGCTGATTCCTGGGTTCCACTTGGTCGATGATGACCTCGTAGAAATGTAATAGCAACTTGATCACAAAGTATTTGTAAGCATTATTTATAGTAATATTAAAGTAGCCTAAAGTGGGCCGCAGCCTCTGCCTCTGCCTCTGCCTCTGCCTCTGCCTCTGCCTCTGCCTCTGCCTCTGCCTCTGCCTCTGCCTCTGCCTCTGCCAAACGCTGTATTGAACCGTACAAATAAATTTTATGTGTAGATCGTATCTTATTAGAGTTTTTGTAGAATACAAATTTCAAACCCTTTACTTGTTATCAAAATAATAATATCTGTAACATAAAAATAAATAAATGTATTTGTGTATACCCTCATTAATGTTGAAAATGTGCAACGCCAGTCCGCCGTGACGTGGGCGTTACGCCACATGTAATTACGACGCCGACGCCGACGCCTTTCAGGACTCTTCGGGCCACACGGCAGGGATTACACTTCATTCCATATATATATATAGTTTATTGTAAATAAAATAAAGTAGTTAAAAAACAAATGTGTGTATGTGTGTGCGGTTCACACGCAGTACTTCGCATTTTATTATTAGGTATATTTCGAACCTTCTTAGTAATAATTCAATCTAAATTACACTTTAAAGCTATACTTAATAAATTCGAAATCGCGCACTGCTTCGCACAATTTCCTTTGATCTACTTATAAAAGAATACCTATCTGCAAAATTCATTCCAATTGAAAATTAATACTAATGGGTAAAGAGAAATGTGTTTTATTTCGAACGAATGAGGTTGAATTTTATGTGATTATCTCTTTTTGGTGTAGCTGTTTCGTGTATCAAATTTCATCATAAAGAAGTTTTACTTCAAAAATCAAATTATTTACCTCTCATGATAAGATGTAGAATTATTTTCATCCTGTTTTGATAAAAATTGAACAAGTAAAATGGTTTCAAGTCAATAATTTAGAGGTGTAAAGAATTGTACAAAATATGCAAAAAGACACGTTAATTCTCATATCGTGAAGATTAATTATATTTCTTTGGTAAATTATTGAAAAGTTGTTTCGTTGGCAGCCCACTTTGCACCTTTTGCAGGAACAGGAGCCTTAAGCTATGGTTCTATAATGCTGATGATAATGCTGATGACTTCGGCTCTAGGACTAATCATCCATATTTATAGATAGTAATGAACCCACTAATGAGACTTAAATCACTTCCAACTTAAAAATATATTTCAATTTCGTCCTGATGATGTCGTGATGAACAGATTTTGACGAAGTCATAACGTAAATTTATCTGAGTACAGCACACAAGTTAACGCTGTTCAAAACATAGCATATGCTCACTAATTTATGAAAGCCTGTTTTTAGTCTAATATATTATAATATGGCTGATTCGTTTGTGGTCGTATACCGCGAGAATTGAACACACGTATAAAATACAAAGCTACTCCGACGTATAATACGAGAGAGCTGTCAGACGCCAGGAGTCCGGGGCCGTCGCACTACAATACAATTGCACAGGAGTTTGTTCGTCTGTCCTTTGAACTCGAGCTTTGACCACCACGATTACAATCATCAGATGAGACTAAAACATTTTTTAATATATTGTTACGACGGCATATTCATATAATTCTTTTAAGAATACGTGTTCATAACCTTTGGTGTTTAAATTATCCATAAATCTTTTAATGGTTGTCTTAATTATTCATTGTCATTTGTCGTACTGTCGATTAAAATGGTCGATCAACCGATGGTAAGACAAGCATATGAAAAGCAAAGTGCCAGCCACAAGTGTACATTTCAAATGGGAATCTTACATTGACAGACTTGTTTTGACAACTGGTTGTGTGTACTTCTAATAAAATTTGTGATCTGCCCAACGGCATCTCATTCCAACCCCATGTACATTTGGAATGAATAAGAACGAGCGAAGCTCCGAGAGTGCTCCAGCCGCGAGGGAATTGCGCACGAGGGGACGGACGTCCCGCATTAGCCGTTGCCCACGGGTGCGGCAACGCGTTGCACACTAACTCGGTTACAAGTTAATACCGTTGCTGGGTGTTGTTTGTTTCGTACTTGGGAACGCTGCTTACATTTCTGCTTGTCGTAGGACCATTTAAATTGCACAACGAAACAACTACACTGTGTAGTAACAATAATAGTTGAAGATTGAATTGTATTCTTAAACTGTGTTTTTCAAAGTACAATAATGTTATAGTTATCTCCATTAATTCGTTTTCTATGTAAATATATATGCCGCAACATAATACTGTAAGTAAAATTGTAAAAAAAAACTATTAAAAAAAATACAAGTTTCTTATAATATAAAAGTCAATAAGTAGGCGGCGATTAAAAAAATAGCTTCAACTCATCAAACGAAAATCAAAATAGTAGTTTAAAAAATAATTCTTTTTT
Source organism: Dendrolimus punctatus (assembly GCA_012273795.1). Classification (NCBI taxonomy): domain Eukaryota; kingdom Metazoa; phylum Arthropoda; class Insecta; order Lepidoptera; family Lasiocampidae; genus Dendrolimus; species Dendrolimus punctatus. The sequence continues at coordinate 569,222 of CM022540.1, forward strand.
TTTATTGTAGGAGTTCAGCAGACAAGCAGACGGCACACTTGATGGAAAGCGGTTACCGTCGTTAATAGACATTTACAACAGCAAGGGTGCTACAAATGCGCTGCTGCTCTCTTAAGGGAAACTGGAACCTGGTCACTAATGTCGGAACACAACTCAAGGTTGTCATGGCGACATTCTTTAGAGCAGCGGTGGTAGTCATCCAGTCAGGCGAATGCCCTACAACCTACCTGGCTGTGGGTTGTTTTGTCGCCTCTTCCTGCACGGATAGAATTGGTTTCAATAATATTTGAAATATGGACTATTCAAAATTATGAGCATTTTTAGCATAAAGCACAAACTTTGTCTTTGTTCAAAATTTTAATAAAACATCTTGTTAAGATATAACAAACATTCGCCATGTTTAAAACCCACTCGACGTCCCTGGGAGCAACTCTCTCAACAATTTCGCATATTAATGAGCGTAAACCGCGGAGAGTGCTCGTGTTATCGTGTTATCCCGTTATAATTACCTTAATCAAGTCGCGAATAAACTTTTTACTTGTGGAGATAAGCCCGGTCGCGTGTCACGTCTCCGGCGAGTGGGTGCGCCCCGGCCTCAGCTCCGAAGGCAGAGCGACGCTTGCCACGCACAGCGATTCATGCCAATCGGGTGATGCTATCTCAGATCCGACGTTGTTAAAGACGTTCACTTCAAACCACCAACATTGACGCAGATGTGGCATGGGGCACAGCTACAAATTCTCAAGTATGACGAGTGTTAAAACACCTTTCATTTTAGAATATCACAATATAAATAATTTTATTTGTTGTTTAAACAGTAACAATTCAGTGTTTGACTCGTTAAAATCGTTATGTTAATCTTACTAAACTCAAACAGCATTTCTGCATTTGATGAGGGGATCAAATACCCACAATAGGGAACCGAGTATATTCATCAGGTCAATATTGAGAATTAAAATGCATAAGATGTATTTCCTGTTAATAGTCCATAATATTATAAAATTGTAGTCATTTGTTTTTTGATATCTGCTATTTGTCTGTTTGTTCGAGGTGCACGTAAATACTACTGGGCCAATTTCAATGCGGTTTTCGGTGATCGATAGCAAATTCTCTGTTATAAAATCTATGATATTTCACCACGGGAATCCCGCGGGAATTCTCCCGGGTGCAGTTTGTAGTGGCTCGGGTACGTAAAAATTTGATTATTCCAACACAGATTTTGCTAAAACATTAGCTACGGTACTTTGTGTCCCGGGAATCCCACGGGAATTTTAAGTCTATCATGGACGAAGTTACGGATATATCCTACTAAGTGATAAATATTTCGATTGACTTTACTTTAAGGTTCTGTTATTCATTAAATGTCAGAGACAGTGAAGGTTTGTCACTTAATGTACAAACTCTTTGCATGTTTTTATTGTCGTTTGACTTTATGTATAGAAAAACATTGTGTAAAGAAATGTAATGTCAATTGGGAGAAAATATATTCGGTTGTGATATTAATTTTTATATGGAGTTTTCTTTATAATATATCGAAATTCGATATAACCACCGTCCCTGCATCCACATTTTGGTGCCGAAACTCGAATAATATAAATACAACCGGGGGGATCAAGGGCGGTTGGTTTCTAGGAGAACTTCATACGTTCGTGCATCAAGGAGGCGTACGGCGATACGTCTTGGGTTGTATAAGTTTACGTATGCGTCGAGGTACGGCTTCGCATGGACGAGGGCTAGCAGATTTAAGGCGACGTTACCAAATCTACGTGCACAAGGGACGTACGGCGGAGTGGGTGCCGGGTTGAGGATAATACTGGATGCACACACACGTCGAGGTACGGCCTGCAGGTGGGAGGATCGTCAGTCTACGGGAGGAAATTGGCATTATTATACTTGGAAAATTCTAGAAGGGAAGTGAGTGATAGCAATTTGTGAGTAGTGTTTTGTTTTTTTCTTTCGAGAAGAATAAAGAGCTATATAGAAGAAATTGAACTTTAGAAATAAAATAAAATTGACTTTAATCATTTAGGGGACAGTGGGGTATTTGTCAACATTTTATATAACAATAATATGAAAGATGTCTAGATATGTATCTTAGTGTTAATGCTCATTAGTACTGGTGTTTTTTATTATTAATAATTTTATACGGTAACAAAAATGGAGCAACTATTATTTTTTCAAGAGCAACTTAGTGAAAGGATAAGAAAGGCGCAGATTAACTTTAAAAAGTCGCCGAAGGATAGGATAACGAAAGAATACGTAGTTGGAAGGTTAGATAGTGTAGAAAAACAATGGCAGGAGTTTATAAAGGGACATAAGGAGTTGATAAAAATTTCAGATATTAAAATTTTAAAGACTACAGACTATATTATCAAAGATGTTTATGATGAAACCGAGGTAATATATTATAACTATAGAGGTGAATTAAATAGAAATTTAGAAATTTTTAACTTTGAGAAATATGAGGAAACAAATCAATTTAATAAATCCCCTTCTATTAAGTTACCGAAGATTAACTTGCCAACATTTTCAGGGCATTATTCAGAATGGTGTTCATTTCGCGATTTGTTTAAGTCATTGATTCACAATAATAATTATATAGACAATGTTGAAAAACTTCATTACTTAAAGGCTAGTTTGTCAGGGGAAGCCGAACAATTACTTAAACATATACCTATTGTGGGGTCTAATTATACTAGATGTTGGGTTTTATTAGAGGAAAGGTATAATAACAAAAAATACATTTGTTTTCATGTTTTGAAACGTTTTTTAAGCCAGAGAAACTTAGAATCAGAAACTGCAAGGGGTATTAAGGAACTCATAGATACTACTAATGATTGTTTGGCCACATTAATTGATCTCGGAATTGATGTAAGTACTTGGGATGTATTAATTATACATATTGTTACGCTTAAGTTAGATAGTGAAACTAGGAGGCAATAGGAATTTAACTTTACAAACTCAAAATCTTCCGATGAATTGCCTTCATTTGAAGAGTTTAAAGAATTTTTGACTAGTCGATATAGAGCTATTGAATTTTTAGACAAGAAACCAAACATAATTCAAAAACAACAAAATAACAATTTTTATCGCCCTCCTCAAAACTTTAATAAATTTAATACTATGCATGTAACAAAGGTTCAGTGTCCATTTTGTAATGAAGGTCACAAATTATTTTATTGTAAGGGTTTTTTGAATGAAAATGTTGCCGCACGTCGTAGATTCGTTCAAGAAAATGGTTTGTGCTTTAATTGTTTGGGTAGCAATCATTCTGTAAAGGTCTGTACATTTCCTATAAAATGCCGCGTGTGTAAACGGAAACATAATTTATTACTTCATTCTTCAAATGAATCAAAAAGAGATAACGTTAATAATTCTGCAGAGAAAGAGTCATTGGGTGAGCAGGCTGAAGATTCTACAAATTCTACATTAATGGAAAAGGCAGCGACACCTATAACATGTCTGTCAACAGGAAAGGTAAATAATCAGATTCTACTAGCAACAGCACTTGTCGAAGTAAAATCAAGAAATGGTTTAAGTCACACTGTTCGATCTCTGTTAGATCAAGGTTCACAGTCATCGTTTGTTACCGAATCAATTGTGCAGTATTTAGGTTTGAAGAAAATACCCATAAAATGTCAAATCTCAGGATTAGGAGGAGATAAAGATATTGTTTCGAAGGCTATGGTCAATTTAGAGATAAAGTCACTTGTTGACCCGAATTTCACTTTAGAGATTGAGACGTATGTATTGAAAAATATTACTACCACTTTGCCTTCTAAGGAAGTGGAAGGATTACTTTGGGAAGAGTTGAATAAAATGGATTTAGCTGATCCTCAATACTATATGCCAAACCGTATAGATATGTTGTTGGGAGCAGAAGTATACAGTCGAATCATACAAGGTGGTTTAAAAAGAAGTCCTTGTAACTTAGTGGTAGCCCAAACTACGAGTTTGGGATGGATTTTGTCTGGAGTAGTCCAGACAAGTACAAACGTTTTATCTAAAATTAATGTTATGCATTGCAGAATAATAGAAAATGATGTTCCAAAGATTGAGTCACAGGTAGTGTTACCCAAACAACATGTAAAAACTGAAGAGGAGATCGTTGCAGATACGCTATGTTTGAAAGTAACATCTTTAAAACGAGTGGTGTCAGAGGAAGAAGAAGAATATAAATTAGTCCCTGTAAGAGTAAATAATGGTTTATATATGGAAGAGTTAAAGTATGATGTGAAGAAAGAAATGACAATGAAAATAGATGAAATGTTGATGATGATAGTTTATAATTTGAAGACAAAAGTTACGTTGGATGAATTTTGTAATTGTTATTGTATGAATTCTTTGAGACATTTGCAACATGTAAAGGGGTTAGTTTACCTTATACCAATTTGGTTTCACAGATCAAATGAATATATGTTGCGGTTTTCCCATCGTTATAAATGGTTATTATTTTCATCGCGATGGCTTTATGGCAAAATAATTGCTACTCATACAGGTCGTGAATTCGTTATAATTGATTAGGATAGTCGCTTTAAAAACCAAACATAGTCAATTCAAAAGATCTATTTTAATTTAAGGTTTAACAATCAGTGAGCAATGAGTACATAGGTAGGTATAGGTAGTTTATGTTATTTCAAAGTACATAGTACATGCATGATTACAGAGATATTTTTAGTTAAGTTATTATACAAGTTCAAGTTTCAGTTACTATGTATAAATATTATTTTGATTATTGTTGTAAAGTTTTTAATGTATGTGATTTAAATATGATTATAATGTTTTAATTAATTAAAGGGCTTTTTGTGTAATGTTTACAATAAATTAACGTAGGAGATTTAACAAAAAATATATAGAATATGTTTAAGTGGGTAAACAGATATATATTGTAAACAGTTGGTTGAGAGTCTATTACTACAACTTATATGTATTTTTTTAAAGACCAAAGCTCAATTTGGTCTTAGGCGGGAGTATGTACAAACTCTTTGCATGTTTTTATTGTCGTTTGACTTTATGTATAGAAAAACATTGTGTAAAGAAATGTAATGTCAATTGGGAGAAAATATATTCGGTTGTGATATTAATTTTTATATGGAGTTTTCTTTATAATATATCGAAATTCGATATAACCACCGTCCCTGCATCCACACTTAACTTATATAACATGTTTGCTCTTACGGATTTTAATTAAAAAACATTTTGAATTTTATAGTTGTGGCGAAAGATAAAAAGAAGAGATAAACCAATTTACAGCAGCACATTGCGATTTTGAGTCCATTTGGTTGCTTCACGCTCCGCCTAGCGGCCATTCGCACTCGCCACGCGAACTCGCATCGAGTCAATTCCAATATCCATTATCAATACAATGTTATTAGTATAATGTTCATTTTTAGGCTATCAAACAATAAATAAATAATGTTATAGATCTTTATACAATTAAATATATTTAGGGTTGCGTAGCCAAATGAATCAAAATTAAATAATGAAACATAACGACGACGCGGCGGTGAACATGTCCACAGAATCGTAATTTTAGTGGACGTGGCCACGAATTTTAGAAAGTTTTCTTAATTTCAGAAAAATGTATATAAGAGATTTTTATTTTTTCAACGTGTCTCGCTTTTTTCTTTGTTAGCCAAATAAATGTATTTCTTTCTTTCTTCCACCTTTCTTAGTGGAAACGAGCTTTCGTTTCATTTAATGAGAGAGAACAGGAAACCTGGATACCTGGAAAATGAGGTACCTAGTACCGCCGCGATGTATTCCGAAATGAAATCTCTAAAGCAGGAGTCACCATGTGGATGGAAGGGGCCCTACGAAGCCGTGATTAACATCACGACGAGATAAAAGCGGAATGCGTCACCGCCGTAATCCGACGGAGCGGCCATAAAAATATAATACGAGGGGCGCATCACTTATTATATTAAAAAGCTCGCGACGATGGGAGGGCATGCCAGCTGCACCACTCACTATTAGTGAATATACAAATATATAAATAATAATATATGGAGATTCGGATATGCCCGCGACTTTGTCCACGCGTGACTTGCAATTCCCGCGAGATTCCCGGAATAACCAGTATCTCATATTTTATTACATAAAACCTGCTATCGATCGGTGAAAAAAATCACATTGTAATTAAATTGTTTTTTCAATTTGGTTAATTTGAATTATTTTAGAAGAGCCACATTGTTTTTACGTAAATCCCGAACAAACGACATGGTTAGGTTCCTTATATTACCTAGTTATGTAATAAATAAATAAATGTAGTAAGTAAATTTTATTATTATATATTTTCATTACTTTTTTTCCTTTTTAATTGTTCCTTAGTTCTAATAATACAAGGCAATAAAAGAAAAAGATAGGTATTGGAAACCGAAGCGAACTCCACTGAGGCCCGCCACACAGGCTCTGTTGAGACCTAGTGCGGGCACCAGAGCTAACTTTAGACGCTCCTACAGAATTCTCATCGTATTGTTTAATTATTTTATGTTCCCTGTACTCGTTATGTAAATAAATTTCATTTCACCTTTCCTCTCTTTTCCGCAAGTTCGCACGCTGGATAGAGACAGGCAGTGCCACCTGTCGGCTGACCATGATGCACGAATCGGCGGACCGCGGACGGCTCAGTGCGTCTACAGTCACGCGAGCATCGCACGCGCATTAAGTGCAATTAAGGAACGCGTCTTTACCTATAAACCTGCTCCTGTTGGTGAATATACGCTAATTAATAAATATTTGTGAAGATCAGTGCCTGGCAACCCGCTGAAGGCAAAGCCAAGCGCCCTGCTGCCCCCCACCCGCCTTTTATTAAAACTGAGATCGCTCGCATAGAACCACCTAAGTCCTAATTGATATTTATCAGGTATGCAGTTGAAATAAGAGGTCTTTTTTTTGAGGCGAGGGAAATGGTACCGATTTACGCACAGACTGGGTCGTTGCCAGGAAACGACACACGTCGGTCGGGGGCGGCATCACTGCAGCAATAGTATGCTTTAGCAGTAATCCACCCGCGATCGACTGCAGCTTGTGTGGCGACTCAGAGAAACTCCCTATCGACCCTGCGCTCTGTTGTGAACGAAGGACTGAGATTTAGAACATATTACACCCAGCCGATGCAGCGCAATAAAGTGCATGGGATGTGCCCCAAGAGAACACACCCCACTTCGTTAAACGAGGGTCGATGGTCCTTTGCTCCCTAGCAAGCTAAAGGCCCCCCGCAACGGAACCTAACTCAGGGAGGGAAGTAATGCGCGTATCTGCCTCACCGGGTGCCAGCTGAAGGCCGGCGACCTCGAGTAGACGCATACGCACGCGCAGTAGGACTTCTCTCCCTGTCGCGCTCTGCGGCCTCCTTGAGGAGACATTACTGCCTCACAAAAAGTGACCGCAGCCCCAGTTGTCGCTGCTCTGCAACATGGCTCTGCGTCTGCGTCTCAAGGTGGGAACACTGCGGCGCCCATGAGGCGCACTCGACCAGTGTCTGGAGCGCCGTGTCGGGCGCGCCGTATTGGCGACAGTCCGGAGAAGGCAAGCAGCCCACAATGCGACACAGGCACTTATCGAAACACCCGTGTCCGGTAAGTATCTGGAAATAAGGGGTCTTGCAGTAACCTCGCAGCGAAAGCCAACAGCCATGTTACAATGAAATATTTAATATTAGATAACTAAATTATTTATACTGGTGTTATAGCAAAAGGAAAGGTTTATCAGATATTGTTTGACAACAAACTAAGATGGCTTATTACCATTACACCAGTACTATTCTTGTAATTAATCATAATAAATATTTAGCTCAAATCTGTGTAAATTAAATAATAATTTAATAAAAGTGATTAAATTTATTTCGAAACGAAATTTTACTCATTAAAAGTCATGAATCTACCACCGCTTCCAAAATAATTTTAGTTACTGTTAAAGGAGAAAAAACTCCCCAAAAGTCTGGTGAAAAGTAAATTATAAGTACGATCTTGTAAGAAAATTGTTGATATTTTTGAATTGCAATTTTCTGCCGTGATTTAACAGTTCGGGCGTTTCCCCGGGACGCACTTTCCGAGTATGAGAAGTGAAATAGTGTTTCGATAGTACGTTCCCATAAGCCGCGTCTTCGTGTATTTCGTATGGCCGACCGTGTTTATGTCGTTGTTTGTATAAGGAGTCAATTTATTTAAATTATTTTTTATTGCGTGAGTTCAGCAATCAGGCAGACGACCCTCCTCTGCCTCTCTCTAAAGGGAGGCTGGAGCCGGCCACCGGCCACCGGCCACCGGCCACCGGCCACCGGCCACCGGCCACCGGCCACCGGCCACCGGCCACCGGCCACCGGCCACCGGCCACCGGCCACCGGCCACCGGCCACCGGCCACCGGCCACCGGCCACCGGCCACCGGCCACCGGCCACCGGCCACCGGCCACTGATGCCGGAACACGACTCAACGTTGTCATGGCGGCATACTCTAGATTCATTTTATCATTGTTTAAACGGTAATTAATATTGTTTCCATGATGACATTTTGAAAGTAAGGCAAAGGTGTTACTTTAACGCCTCTTCTTTCATATGAGAATAATATTATAAATTGTCGTCAATAGCTTTCACATTCCACTTTCGTGTGAGCTTAAAACATTTTTTAAAATTGGTGTATTACATTTATTGTAAATGTTTACCCCGAACACTCTCACACGGGAAACTCCTTCAGGAGACGAAGGCGAGACATCAGGTCACGTCAACAAAGTTAATATATTAAGTAAGATTTGCTAGATTCGTTAAACGATAACATTTGATGCGGCATACTCCAGGAGTAATGTGGAAGGACTGGGATCCCGTGTGCAGCGCAGCGATCGCCGTCAAACACAAATTATTAAACGAAAGTGATTATCCAGAAGCGAATGTTCATGAACAGACCTAAATCTCTGTTGATAATAAATAATAAACATTACCCCTTGTCGAACTTCGATAGCCCAATCACAGTATAAATAACAGTACAGTGAGTACACTTCTTCAATATTCATAAAATGTCAACAGCAACAAAATATTATATGCATTGTGAGACTTACAAACTATCATCGTATCGAAATTTAATAGTAATTATTTTGAAATAAAAATGTTTGAATAAAAAAAGATGGCATTTAAAACAGTTATAGATAATTCTGATGTTATATTATTTTTTATTTCAAATATATTTAGTAAAAAAAATCTAGTTTGACCGGAATACGCACTGTAACAACATGTTTCTAGAATAGGAACCTTAGAATGATTAATGAGAAAAGTACACTAAATCAGTTGTGCAATTTCAAAAGCTAGTGAATGCGTAAGACTTAAGACATTTTAGACGATTCGCATGAATGCCCCACTGTTCCGCGCATCTATACTGTGCGGCCCACCGTTAATGAGCCGCCGCCCGCCGGCGAACGGGTTCCGGAGGCTGACGAGCTTTGATCTGCCAACTCCACTCCATCATTGTTCCTGCGAATCAATATTGAATTTTCAACTTCAAGCACAGTCACATTATTGTTAAGTGAACTTTCATGTTTGATACAATATTATGTATGTTTGATAAGGACGCGCCTGGCCCGCGACAGGTAACTTTGCTCATTTAAGCACTTGTTCCTAGTAGCCCCAATTACTTGCTCAGTTTGGCATTAGAGGCTCCATCCAGAATTCATTTTAGTACAGATAAAAAAGCTTGAGACGTTTTTCGTCTGTAGTAGTTAGTGTTCTGTCAGCACATAAATAAATATACTAATACTTTTTATAATTTTTTATAGGTAGTACTTAACATGAAACTAATAACATTAAACTTATATTTTAATACTAAATTTCTAGGACATTTAAATTTCTAGTCTAGAAGCTAATTGTACTAACTATAAAAACGATCTTCGTTTGATTTTCTGTTTGTCGGTTTCTTCGGGATTCATGTAAAAACTTCTGGACCGATTTCGATGTGGTTTTCGCTGATGGACAGCAAATTGTTAGATGCGCTCCTTCTTATCATGGGAATGATAAGACGAATATGGCGCATAACATGACGCCACTATCGCGTCTTTGCGTGCTGCCGTTATGATTTATTGAAATAAATAATGAAAAATGTTCATAAAATGAAAACTACTGGGCCAAACTATATTAAATTTTAGGGTACCAAATGGCAACTATTCCGCATCGAACTAAAAAAGAATCACGTAAATAGGATCATAAATTCTAGAGTAATCGGTGTACATACATAAAAAAATAGCGATCAAGTTGAGAACCTCCTTGGAAGTAGGTTAAAAATACGTTGCAATCGTGGCAACGCGAACGACGTTTCACTGGCGGACCCTTTATATGAATTCAGAGTATCAGATCAGGCATTCACCATTTCGAACCATGCAGAACTGTATCTTTTTGTTGAAATAAAGGAGAGGAGCATAAGACGCGCCGCGCGCGGATTATTGCCCCCTTTCTTCTCATAAAAGATGGTCAAGATGTTGTAAATGCGCGCTTATAAAGCTGACATTTAATCTTAGAATGAAATATTTGCACATAAAATGTATAATGTGTTCGTCGAGTAAACTGTTTTATTGCATCGATTGTTATTCCTGAAAGTAAGATGATTTCTATAAAAGAGGAGACGAGAGTGGTCAAATGGACTGCACACTGCATACATCGCGGACAAGTGAAGAATTAAACTCGATTCCAATCCAATGTGCAACGAGGTTCTTCAAAAGTCAAGCAAAGAACATTACATTTAGCAACTTGACAAATTCTCCCCAGTTAGCCTCATCAGTTGACGGTTGTCAAATAGTCAGAACATTGTGAGTGAATTAATTGGCGCTGTTTGCTTTGGCGGGACCTCGCTTCGTTACTCCGACGCCATGTTCATGAAACGGAACAGTCAAATCAGTTGAGATATTTTATCATGTTACAAAAAGCCATAACAGCGGTAAACTTCGCATAAGTCATGACGCTACATCTTTAACATATTAAATGATTATTTTTTACAGTAATCATAATTATTTTTATCACGATATTTTAAAATATAACAATATAAAATAACAAGGTATTGAACCACCCGCTTGTTGTACGAATAATGAATATGAATAAATATTGTATGATAACTGTTTCAGAGCGCAGGCTCTCAACCACTGAAATGCGTTGCCTCTTACTGACAGAGATGCCAAAACAATACCTACACTTAGAAAGTACTATCTGTTTTTAAATAAATATGTCTAATATATTAAAAATGTACTTACTTATATATGTTAATATAAAATGCTTGACATATATAATGTTAAAGAATATATTTATTTAGATAATATAGTATATACGTATCTATATATTGGTATTCTATAAATGTGTCTGGTTCTATGTAACAATTTAATATAAAAATTAGTGTAAGTATTGTTACACGCCGACAAAAGTGAATGCTCACCTGCAGTTTACTACCTTCCCCCGCATTTGGACTTCTTTTGTTCACTTTGTGTTTAAAATTTGTATTTAGAAAAACATCCTATTGTTATTGTACTCGTTTATGGCCACAGGTGTGCGGATTACGATTTCTGGGAAATTGCGTCGACGCATGCCAGGTAGACATAGACATACGGGAGTGTGAACTTAGCCCCACTTTTTTCGATTTTCGGATTTTTTTTATTTTTAATTGTTTGTTCGTCGTTTGTTCGTTAATGTTCGAATGTAAAAATTGTTTGTTCGTCTTTTATTTATTTATAATTAATTAAACAAATGATCACCTTAAGTTGGCCCCCTTATTAGATATCTTTATTTTTATCGCTCAGATTAATTAATTTTGATCAATTATCGTTTGTTCGACGACTATTGGTGATTGTTCGATCATAAAAACAATTAAACTCTCAATTATTAATTATTTTATATCTAATAAGCAGACCATCACCTCACGCCTACATTGCGCACGCGCTGATTTTGTCCGTCAGCTGGCAATGGCCGTATTTACTAGCGTTTTGTTAACGAGTGCGTTTATACTAATTATTTCTTATGTAGATCAAAAAAATATTGAAAACTTCAACAAAAAATGTAGGTGAAGACAGCCAATTAGTCGTTAGAGTACGATTAGCGTGGTTTTAATAAAGCTTATTAGATATAACATAATTAATAATTGGAATTTAATTATTTTTGTGATCGAACAATCACAAATAGTCGTCGAACAAACGATAATTGATCAAAATTAATTAATCTGAGCGATAAAATAAAGATATCTAGTAAGGGGCCAACTTAAGGTGATCATTTGTTTAATTAATTATAAATAAATAAAAGACGAACAAACAATTTTTACATTCGAACATTAACGAACAAACGACGAACAAACAATTAAAAATAAAAAATATCCGAAAATCGAAAAAACTGGGGCCAAATTCACACTCCCTAGACATACGGTATCGGTCCACTATAGAGCAATGGCCCAATGCAGAGATGGCAGTCAAGCGACGATTACGATACGAGCACGACGTGGGTACATTCGATAAGCTATATAGTGACGGACTTTGCGAGTGTTATTCAGTCGTGCGTCACGTTTGTACTGGTTGCGTCCAGTTATATTTGTACCTGTGTTATGCGCGTTTTAATTCCAAGGGCCTTTTAATTCCTATCGTGTGACTCTTGTCAGTATGTATATTTAAATTGTACAGTCCTATCTTTTTCTGCTCCACCTGCATCGTCAGATTAGTTAAGAATTTCTTTTAAGCTAGGTTGCTTGGAAGAGTTCGCTTTTAGCGCTAAGGTTGCCTGTTGTTTTGTCTGCATTGCCTCTAACTATGCATTTTGTTTTTATTTATTTTGTTGAGCAATAAAGTGTTATCTATCTATTGTTTTAGAATTAATTTAAAGACGTGTGAGCTACCCAATTTCCGTCATTGTAATTAAATTTAAAAATAATATATACAATACTAATGTATTTGGAAACACCCAAATTCCATGGATTTAGAACTATCAAGCAGGTAATACTTGACTCTGGGACGCTCTATGTTCTTAGCGTTAAACTCTGTTTACGGGTTGAGATGAAAAACAAGGGATTAAACGCAAACAGTATTAAAATGTAAGATAATGTTGCTGAAAGTTGTAAAAGGTAATAGAGTTTGCGGACGGATGCGGCGGCGGGGCGAGGGGCGGGTAGCGACCCTCTCGTGAGGGGCGCAACTTTCTCGATTTTAAAGATCACTTTGTTCTCACACATTATATTAAACGAACGCAAAGTACATCTTGATCAGAATCAAACTCTTGTAGTTCTCACAAATGTTTTGCACCAAGTGGGAGTCAAATCAAAGGATCCAATGCGAGACGACTCCTGTAATGGCGGAGTTGTTTCCATCTCCATTTTTGAAGAATGTCTAACATCATTTACATCAAATTTAGCGGCGAAGGAACAAACAAACATTTAAATACAGTCGCAAGGACAATGAAGAAAATGTAATCTAATTTAAGCGACTATTTTGATACACTAATTATAATAAAATGCTTATGTCACCTGTGTAATATATGCAGTTTCGCTTCTAGTTGTTATTTAATCACTCTTCGCTTGGCAGGAGACAGACAGCAGAGGGCCCAGCACACAGAATACACAGACATTTCACTTAATATAAAGTCGTTTCAATCCAATTCGTGTAACAATGGAAATTGGCGTTTTCAGACAATAGTGAATGAAGGTGGAGACGAGCACTGTGTATGTAATACGTAAAAGCGAGCGGACAAAGTGAGAGCTCACCTCACGCACTATACAAAATTGGCAGCCTACCTCCTTTATAAACATTTAAGATGAATTCGTTGAGTGATTTTTAAACGTCAATAAGTTTAGATTGATTCGTGTTTTAGCCTGTTCGGTTTATTATCGTGTAGTACCGGAAACCTACAAACTCGTATTCACAGACTAGTTTTGAAAAAGAAGTGACAATTTCGTCTTTTTCCATGGAGTCTTCGTATGTAATTGTCTTAACAGCCCGTCGGTCTGTATGTCACGGTCATTTTTCTCGGAAGCTACTACTTTACACGATGTATAAACAAATTAAACAGCGACTACATTGTATTAATTTGCAATAATACACTAAACACATGAGATAATGATTCTAATTGATGTAAATACGGCCCACGTTGTTAGAAGCTTGTTTTAAATGGTTTTCGATGTAAACATGAGTCAGTGGTCATGAATGCAATAGGTCCGAGCCATTTTCAGGCTCGTTGATTGTTGAAGGAGCCGAACGATGTCGCGCGCCGCGGGCCTGGACGTGGCTCTGTGGCGAACCATCAATCTCCGGCGATAAGCCCGCGCCCGCGAGAGGCGCCTTCGGCCGCCGCCATTACTCCACTCTGTGATAAAACATTCCAATGCCACCCATTCGGGGCGCATGATAAATGACCTATCGTGCATTCACTTCTTTAATAGACCTATGCTCTCTGCCAAAAGGAAGCTTTGCACTGAAAATCAGCATTGTGCCGAATATAATTCCGGCACAGCAATAAGCTAAGTGCAAACCTTGTTTGCTGCAAATGCGGCATACATACAAATTCTCAAAATATGCTCTGTGTATAAAAATGTATAAGTCGCTATTTGTGCAAATAAAGTTTTTCTTTCGTTCTTTTCGTTCTCTATATAGGTAACGTCAATTTTTAACCGATTTTAAAATAAAATTGTCATGATCATCTGCTTCTCTAGCTATGTTACGGTTAATTTTCTTTTCTTAAAAACTATTAATGTAATCCTGCAAAAAACATATTTTATAAAAAGTTACTTAATAGTGAAGGGAAATCGAGCATGTCTCTGTGAACGCACTGCAAAGTAAAACTCGTTGGTGACATGTCATTTTTAAATTATCTTTACAATAAGTAGGTTAACAACGTGTAAGCAAAATGAATATTGAAATTGCAAACACGTTTGTCTCTTAAGTTATTTGTATGCCGTTGTCTCATAATTCAATGGATGAGTTGGGCTAACGAATGGGGCAGGTGGCGGCTGCGAACCCAATCGGGCTCTCATAGGATTATCAGCGCTCATTTAACAACATTAATCCCTAACGTGCCCTTTGCTCCAGGCGGTTCCGGGTTCCCCGGGTAAGGATTTAATTAGGAGGAAAAAATCTTTTGGTGTATTCCAGTTCTCGGTTCCGAAACCTTCCAACCAGGTATCCGGATCACATCGCTTTGGCTTAATGTTATCAGTGCCTTATCTCTCAATACAGTAACCTATATACACCAGTTTACTAATTTCCATGCTTATAATCTTTCAACTACTTAGCACTACTTATTTGTTGTAATTTTTCATGTTCTTTACTAGAATGGTAGACAAATATTTTAAAATGTTTCAAAATTATTAATATTATAAGCTCGAGAAAAATAAACCTGCACATGCCGGAAATAATGCCCTCATACATGGTAACGGGCATACTGTGTTTCATTGTAGTCCCTGAAGCACCACAATACCCAGTCATTATTACTAGACACATATCAACCTTTTTTATGAAGTGAAAAATTCTGCAAAATTCAATATGGTAGATAGAACTTAAAAATACATTCAAATAAAATTAAGTAGTTTTGTAAATGGGGTTTACACCCGCTGTTTTTGTCGTTTCTCGGCGTTTTTGTCATTTTACTACGAAACTCTTACAGTTTTGTAGTAAAATGACAATAACAGCGAGCAAAGAAGGCTCTACGAACCCCTTGATAATCCTGGACCTGCCCTCTGACTATGTTAGCTGTGATGTTTCAAAACCTAGCAAGATAGATAGATAACACTTTATTGTACACCATTACAGAAAACTTACGGACTACTAGTAATAATTTAATTGTGTACAAAGGGCGGTCTTATCGCTAAAAAGCGATCTCTTCCCGACAACCCGTTGCAAGAATATTGTGATTGGGAGTGGCGATGGTGGTATACATAATTATTGTACGATTACATACATTTTAATAATAAATATATAACTATACTATATATACAAATATACACATAAGTTATATACATATACAAGATATTGTGATAATATGCAACTATTTAAACATAATAAACATATAAATATATGCAATATAATATCTATTAATTATAAAAAATTACATATCATTATATTACAGATAGAATTTTCTGACCAAGTTCTTAAATATTATTAGGGATTTTGCTTGTCTGACAGCAACAGGCAATGAGTTCCAAAGTTGGACAGCCTTAACCGTGAAAGAATTATTGAAGAATGTTGTATTATGGATAGGAGTAATAAGTCTATGTTGACTGGAAGGACGCAGATTGTGAGAGCAAGAAATAAATTCGAAGCGTTCTTTAAGATACTGTGGAGTACTAGGGATGAATAAAATACTAAAAGCAATGAAAGAATGTGAGTATTCCGGCGAAAACGAATTGGCAACCACTTGAGTTTTTTTCGAAATTCAGAAACGTGGTCATACTTGCGTAACCCAAATATGAACCTTATGGAAAAGTTTTGGAGGCGCTCAAGTTTATTGAGTTGTTCTTGAGTTAAATCTAGATAGCTGGCGTCGGCATAATCAAGTATAGGTAAGAGTAGCGACTCTGCAAGCTTAGTTTTGGTGGCGATGGGAAGGAAGTTTTTCAGCCGCCAGAGTGACCTGGAGGAGAGAAACAACCGCCTACTTAACTCCGTTATATGGGGTCTCCAGCAAGTGTATTTTAAGAAATATTACACCTCAGTACAAAAAAAATTACATCCATTTCAACTATACGTCAGTTGAAAACTATTTTATAAGGTAAATTAACTAAAAGTATCTTACTAAGAAAGTGTCCTTGAATACTTTTTTATTGTCGCTATTGAGTTGAAGAAACTTTGTTCATGTGTTCTTTATTAATGGCTAGCACATTACACCACACTTTTGTTTTGTTCATAGCACTAGTATAAATGGTTTTGTTCTTCGGAGTCTTCTCGTTATGTCCGCGTTCCCACATTCACGTGATGATGAAGCCGATGCTGGTGGGCTTCCTAATAATTATGTTGACAAACTCCACTTTCAGGTCTATAATTAATAAAGATGTAGTGAGTATCATCCAAAATATAACGATTTTCCATCACAATGTGCGCGAAGCTAGTAGGTATATAATAGAACTGCAACTATATGGTTTATTTTCAATTAACTCAGTTATAAAAGAAAGAAACGCATTATTTTTCCTTTATGAAATCACTCAAACAAACCAAGATTTTGATAATTGTTAAAAAACCGTGCTGTAACTATATTACAATCGATCTCATACCCTGTAGCCCCTTTAATTACCAACACAGATTGCTATGCAATATACGCTTTTTCATACGAATGTAGATACTTCAAAGTGATACCTGCACATCATTAGTGGTAACTCTTAACTGGAGTTTCGCCAAAGTACAAAAGTTTGTCGAACGGGACAACATTGGGGGAAGCGTATCCGCGCGTAGCGGAGCGACTCAGTCCGATGCGGTGCGGCTCGGTGCGGACCGCTGCGGGCCAAAGTTATAACGACTTGTGAATCTCGTGACGGCGTACAACTATAATAATATAATTCGGCCTTTGTGGGGCCGACAACTTAACAAACCTCGTCTTATCTCATAAAGAAAAATATATTTCTGTATTTCCACCACCGCGTCGAGAGCACGGAAAAATAGGGACGAGACAAGTGGGGGGCGGAGAGGGGGGGGGGAGTCTCGAGTAAATGAAATAACTCATTTGAGATGTGGAGGAGACCCGTATTAAGGAGCCTTCACTTATATTCAATTTATTTCATGACGACGATGTTTATTGCGAAGCCTTTATGCTTCTCGTTGAAGCGTGCTGTTATGGGGATCGAGGAGATTTCTATGAACGGCATCATTATTAATTACGTGATGACAAAAGTTAATAACTAACGCTTCAGCTTGTTTGAATTAGCAGGTATAAATATAACATGATTTTTTGGCATGTGAACCGATTTTGATGACTACGTTATTAAGGTATGAAATATAGACACAGGATATTGTTTATTCAGGATATTGCTGCGAGTAAACGTTAAATATTAATTCAAGTTAATATAAAAATATTTTATAATTATGTACTTAACTTTCAGGCGTCAAGTGACAGCTTGATGATGATGAAAAGTGAAAAGCTCTAGAAGGCAATGAAGAATTACTCGAGAATGGATGCGGCGTGAGGGGATGCGCTAGAGATTAATGGCCACGCAGATTAAAACTTAATTTCAGGTTGAACCCGCGCTCGAGTGACAATGGACGGTCAACTTTACGTCTTTGGCTGACACCAAACGACGGCGTCTGGTAGCTTCAAAAGACCATTACAGAACTTTTTCAAGGTAAAGCTAATAGTAAGTTAAAAATTAAGTTTACTTTTTATTCTATATGACTAACATTTAAGTTTTTCTACACTATATATAGTACAATTCTTAGTTAAAAGCAAGTAATATCTTAGAACTAATGTTATATTTTGGTGTTTTAGTCTATAAAATATAATTGTAATGATGTCATGCCTGTATAGCATTTCTCTTCCGAAGTAAAAAGCAGTTCCAACAGGGATGCCGGCACACGTTACATTAAAGTGTAATACTTTACATATAACAGATTTATCATCTACTTTTAAAATACCATCTTAGAAATAATTCTATTTGCTTTGTTAAATCCTTTGTTGACAACATAACCTACAAAATTGAAGAGGCTGCAACGATCATTAAGCGTATAAAAAGTATATCAGTTGATTTGGCTTTCGGTCCTCTTATTATGTGTGAGTGCACAATCCATGGAAATGCTGTGAACTCTATGTAACGTCACTCGAATTAACGACCACCTCCCTTAAGCGTCGAAATCACTTCGCTTTGGTCGGTTTGGCTTGTCTTCCATACAATGATACACTATATATAGCATTACACCCACTCTCAATAAAGACAACAATTAAGTAATAAAAAATATCTTTTAAGTTACCCAAAATTTCAAAAAGTCTTGTCGCTCTATTATTCTAGCCCGTAATAAACTCGACTGTTGACATCATGCATACCAAAATTTGTAAGAAATTCCGAAATACTGTAATTTCCAAGTACTTCCTTTATCACCAAGATGCCTCAATGTCGTAAGATAGGAATAAAATAAGTAAAACTAAAGAAACGCAAGCAAATTAATGGTGCAGCAAAAGCCGTCAGACAAAAATAATAAACTTCTCTCCATTTAACGACAACTCTCTATAACGCCACAACATGCACAGTCCATTCCGTATCATTATATAGAGTTTACACTAAACTTCGCAACTTGTTTGGTAATCTGAAAAGTACCAGTGTCATTCAAGAGAGCTGCCTGTTTGTGCTCACTCTGTATAAACTCGGGGGCAATCTTTATGGGAACGAAGTGATTTGATTGCTCCTGGCTCGAGGGCGAGGCGGCGATGCCAAACGCTCGTTTGGCAACTAGCGTCACTACTTCGTAATCATGTTGTTGTCCGCAATCCTAAATAGCACTCACACTGATCCAGCCTTTATTAAGTCTGAGTTTTATTGGTTTTATTTATATTACCTTTATTAAAGCCCTACTGGACTGGCAAGAGTGAAATACTAGGGATTGAAGGTTATATCTACGAAAATGTTTTATTAAAAAAAAGTTAACACACTAGTGTACCGTGCACGGCGGGACTGCATTATCAAGGTGAAAAATGTTGTTTTCTTATGGTACTGATCTGGGTGAACCGGTGGTGGCAGGACAGGGAACGCAGAAGAATATTTCGTATTCCTCAGAAAAGGATTCATTGATCTTACAGGGTGAAACCGATTTCCGTGTCAGGCGAATCTGCGCCTCGTCGTCCTTCTCTATACGAATAATAAAAAGAGGAATATTTTGTATTTTTTAACCGCCTCCAAAAGGTGGAGATTCTCAATTGATCTGTATGTTGTTTTTTATGTTTCTTATTCAACTTCGTTAATTGTGAACTGATTTTAATTTTTATAATCAAAAAGTCATACTCTCGAAAAGATCAATTGGTCCCTTTGTCGTCATGTGAGGATCTGATGAGTGGATTCCAAAGAATCAAAGACACCCACGATGATTGATGTCTATTTAGTAACACGATATCTCTATCAATTCTAAGCCGATTATCATTTTTTTACTTAACTTGTAAGTTTATACTCCCGAGGTGGTGCTATGGTCACCAAATCACGACCTGGTGAATGGATTCCAAGGAAGTCGAAAGTAACCATTACTTATTAAGGAACGCCTGAATTCTGGGAAAAAAAGCTGGTACACGCGTTATTATATATTATATATTGTTATAGTATTATAATTTCTACAGGCGCTCAATTTTTTGTAAGAGTATAATGCTATTTCTCCGTCAATTGTGGACCGATTTTCATTTTTTTTCTGTATGTATGTTTGTAACGAAATAATTTAAAATATACTGAACCAATTTCAAAATTTCTTTCACCATTAGAATGCTACATTATCTTTGAATATATGTTATTATAGGCTATATATATTACTGGAAAACATTAAAAATCCCTATTAAAAGTTAAATTATGTTACCCATCAATCTAAACAAAATACTTGGCTCTGGAATCGGGTTCTGGATTTTTCTTTTTTCAAGGTGTTTCAAGGACACCGTTACTGTAGAATGAAATCACTATAGTACTAATAAATTCCTTTTTCTCGCCCGATATCTCAAATATTAATTCACGCGCGAAAACAAAGAGTTAATGAATCGAATATTCTACGGAAATAATAACTTTTATGACGGAAAATATAAATGATGGTATGAATTAAAGCTACAAATAGTATATTAAATAAAACTAGGTTCTTAAGAAGTCGTCTGAAACCTTTCAAATTGAAAAGAAATGCTTTTAGCTGAAACCGCGGTCAAGAGGTGTTTTGCGAGTTAAACATTTCCCGTGTGCAGCGGTGCACCCGGTGCGGCCATGAGCAAGGGGTGGGGATAAACAACCCTGCGCCCGACGACACTACCACAACACTATTTAGTATTTAAACATGTTTGCAACCTGGGCTTAGCTCGTAAGGAGTTTATCTAATAGTTTGGCGTGTGGACGTGGGTAAACACATATATTTTGCATATCGCTAAATAAAATATAAAATTAAATATTGGTGGCAATGTTAAATTCCACGAGAACGGCTGCTGGGCGGCCGTGGCGCCACCGCTGCTTGGAGTGCCTGTATCTGATGGGCAGCCACAGACCTCCCCCCTGGCTGCACTCACCGGGCCTCCTTACAAATACTATTCTTAGCGCAACAAATTTCAACTTGGATTGATATTCCTATAAATATTATTTTGTAGTTTGACCATAATAGTTTCATAACAACAAATAACATTCAAAAAGTTTATTTGTATACTTACCAATTACTACCTTACGAAATACACACTCCTGATAAATGTCCAGACTTCCAAGAAATCAATGTTATACGCTTTTGTAAATTAATAGAAATCAAACAATGTATGACACTGTTATGTAGCTTGAATAATATTAATTCAACGTTTCGGAATTCAGTTATAAGAATTTGATTGCGTGAGTAAAAAACATGCAACACTAAAGTATTATTTATAGTGTAATATTAATTTAGCACATGTTTACAGCGAAAACAGCCTCCCCCGAGACCACCTGCACGTCGAATTAGTCCCTTAATCCAATTTGGACAATCATGTCGGATATGTTTTTCATTCCTTCTGAAACAAGAGTGAAAGTCCAGGCCGGTAGGATATTCATCCATATTCCATACGAGTATTTGCTAACACGAATCCAATTTACGATAGCTTTGATTCCATTTTGCAAAAATGACGCAATAGGTAGTTTTTAGATAGCATGGCACATTGAAACGCAATCACCTAGCAATGGCGCCTAGCCTTCCTTGTCTAGCCGTAAATATAATATGGCGCTGAGGTAATAAATATGTGGAATGGATGTGTATCAGCTGTTGGCTGTAAATGTGCGTGAATTTATGTTGTTTGGCCGCTAATGTGTTTGCGTTTGCGAAATCGGAGAGCGGCCGCCCTCTGACGTCACTCACTGCCAACATTATGTCACATAGAAAACATTTGTTTTATAATCACTTAACAACAGAATGGCAGACGAGCACTCAAAGGCAACACGAACTTTCCATAAAACTGATTTTTTCATAATTCAATTTCATGTATAAATGCCCCCTTAGCTTTGTTGTAGCACAGCACAGTATAATTTAGGACAAGGTTCCATTTGAAATATTTGGGTATCGATCTCTCAAACGAGATTGTGGGAACGAAAAGCTTTATTCAGATATGCCTTTTAATTACTTCAAACAATTAATTATAATATTACAATTGCGGATACATGTTGGTTGGAAGGGGGGACGGCGCGGTGAAACAAAAGGAAGCAAAGGTTTCGTGTCTATAATTTTGTTAGAGACTTCTTTGGTCCTATTCCAAAATATGTTTAAGAATATTTATGAACTTCATGTGAACGTTGTTGGCAAGTGCATCAGCGCATTTCCTGCTGGACTGACGTCGCTACAAAAATACACAATGTTATGCAAAATATCGGCTCAAATAACAACTGGCACGCCACCAAAGAGGTTTATTCACATACCAGATTACAATAATACAGATGAATGAACTATATACAAAGAGATGAGTAAATAAAATGTGCATAAATGAAACACAGTATTAAACACATTAAAATCCAACTAAAAGGATCTGAGTAGAACAAAGCGTAAGTAATGGCACACTTATCCATTCGCTTGATTCTGGTTCCGGCCGCCCGACTCCGACGCGGCCGCGCCTCTTCAAAGTTTCATAGCAACGTGCACAACTCACTCTGCCCGCTACGTCGCCTCTATTGCAATCGCGGAAGGTTCAAGTTCGCTCGCGGGAGTGGAGTCGTAAGGTTGCGCCAGAGCTGTATGGATCGTGTATTTAGGAATAAGGCGGCGCAAGAATTAATTATGTATTGTTTCAGCGTAAACACGGTCGGGTGCACAAGTTTTAATTTTGCGGCCGTTTGTTGCGAACGTGCGACGGGGAATTGTGTTATTGAAATCAACAGTTCAGCCTCATCGCCACTTGCACTCTTCGTCACTACGAGTACATCACAATCACTACGTGGGAAATGTTTCTAATTCGAGTGGTTTAGATACTACCTTAGTACGTTCTCACTCTAAAAATGTAAAAATTAAATACAAATACATCTGCTAAAAATCCACATAGTTATATGGAAGTACTTTATAAGAAGCTAATGGCGCATTTTTCGCAATAAAAAAATAGGTAGGAGAGGATCTCTATTATCTCTTTCCAATCAAATGGCAATTTCTTCCATAGCTCCCTATAATGTCTTACGATAACTGTCACTCCACATATCTTCCGGAACAAGAGTCCATAATGCAAATTGGCCATAGAACCGAATTAGGATCGTAAGTTTCGACGGTTTTGATGCTTCGTAAACCATCTTTGTCCCATAGTAAATCGATCTTGGTTTCATCGAGACTGATTTAATTGAAAGTTTGAAGACTACGGATATTAGACATCGTCAGTTGAATGAATCTTGTGTCGCAGTGGCATGGTATTTTTGTGAAAGTTACAGACTTGGAAATACGTATAATGATAAAATAATGTTTGCTCTTTAAGTAGACACCAGATCGAAATGCCCCTTTGCTGCGCAACTGGCACGCGCTCAAATTTTATTGTGGGACAAGTTGAAAGCAGTTCTTTATGGTCCGCAACAGCAACTTTATGAAACTTAAATCCATTTGTCCTTTTAAGTATGGTTTCTTAGCATACAAATATTTTCGTATTGTTTTATGTGTTATAGGTATTCTTATAACGGACAAAGAATACAGCAGAATGTAGTTTGGTCAAAATGTAATGTAAGGCTATCGGCATGGAACTCTGGGAATGGGTCGTCTTGGTCTAGTTGCAAATCGCCAATACTACTCAAGCTACTGACGTTTGGAAATCTCAGAGGAATACGCTTAAAGCTAACGGAGGAAAGCACTGGGGGTGTTTGCAACGAAATTATTCAGTTCACTGCCTGAGTCACAGTATTAAGCATATATCCAGTAGAGTAACATCACACAGTCAAACAGTTGACCAGTAAAAGAAGGAAAAATGAAAAGGTAACAACACGTAAGTGTATACGTTTTTACATACTTTAGATATATAAAATAATAGTGAACATAAAGATGTTTCTGATGATGATGCTGGCCATGTGTGAGTCCAGCTTGAGCATGAAGGCTTCCATACAAATATAATACATGACTTAAGTTTTTTAAATAATCCAACTTAAGAAAAAACTTTGATCTGCACGCGAAAGAATATAATAATTTATTGCTAGAAATGTACGTGTCCATAAATGTTTTTTTTTGTATTAATTGTCTCAATACAACTACCTTATTAGGCGTGAAAATTTCAGATCTTATAACTAAAATAAACTGAAACTAATTTACAATAATAATCAAATAAATTAGATAATAATTTTTACTGTGAAGCAATAAGAATACATTAATAATCATTAAAAATATCACTTATGGCATTTCATTATCAAAAATTTCTTCAGGTGTCTCTTAAATAATATATGGTAGCCAGATAACTTATTATATATTGCCGGTGTCATATAATTTGCACTTTTTTGGTTTAGTGTTGTTTTGCTATTCTAGATGCTTGTCATCATCGCGCCTTGTACAGTCTGACCTATGCTAGGGGAAAATGGAATTATTTCTAACAAATAAACTTGATAACTATATATATATTTAGTATACTGATGTGAGTTGTCTGTGAGACAGGGCCAGTGACCGACATAAAAGCGAATGCGCTAACAGTGAGCAGTTGCCAGCAGCCCACTGCTTGAGGATTCAGATACGGGAAACAGTTACGAGCCAGGCTAAACAATCCACACGAAATAAATGTGCAAATGATTTGTTTTCAGTGCTTCGAGTTTTTTCTGTACGGCTTGAGTAATGGACCGATTACTATAAAATTGAGTACATGTGTATTTTTAATAGGTTAGTCTTATCTCATAAAATATAAACTACAAGTTTCGATGTAGAACCAGAGCGAGCGTGGCAGTCTGCATCTTGAGCCAGTCACACAAGACCTTTAATGTATGAATTACCCTTCGAATTTAAAGCTTATTATGAATGAAATGTTAGATCTGCCTTTCCCTGAATTACTACACTATTGAGGATACTTAAATGACAAATTTCATTTAGATAGAAGCTCGCCCCAACCTCTTATACTAGATTTTATATAACATTTTAATGTTGCCAAGCACGTATATGTTGCAGTATAAAATTTTATCACGTCATGTCATTGTTATAACTAAAATAATAAATTTCTTTCCTTTTATTGTTTTCGTCTTACTGAATATGTACTGTTTGCCACAACTCCATTAATTCTTCGAAAAGTGGTCATTGACACATATCTGTATAACAATTTATTAAAGAAAAAGTGAATTTGAGTTAATCAATTTTTAGCTAGACGTGTTGCTGATGAATTCTTTGCCGCTTCTTCTCCGTAACAGCAAAAACATGTTGCGAAGCGGCGTAGAATGGGAAGTAAAAATATTTGGACTTATATAGTATATGTATACCTTCAATTCAAATAGTGTTCTCCAGTTTATTTTGAATAAAAACTTTTGAATTTCAATTTGATGGTTGTTTAAATCAAACATACGTAGAGAGAGATGTTATAAATATCGCGAGCTTTTCTGTTCACGAGACCCATTGTAGTTGATCCAGAACGGTGTTACGTCGTTCAAGGATACTTTAAAGATAACATTCGTCACCAGCAGTTGCTTTAACAAAGTATAAGTGCCTTTAAGACGAGAAGTACCGTTCAAAAGTTTCAGATGAATCGGCCATTACGCATAAATTAGTGGAGTCCCGCTGTTCCTGTGGGAATAGCAGCCCCCTCGTGCTGGTGCATATTTTAGCGTGTAATCAATGTCCGATTGTCTGTCTTAAGGCGAAGCATGACACACAACCTGTCAGGGCCCTGTCGTTGTATCATTGCGTCGAATACAATGGCTTTGGAAAGCACACTGAAAATTCATCTCCAAATTAATTTAATACTGAATAATAACTAGAGCAATAATGTATATACGTAAATAATTTAAATGAAGGTAATCGTTCAAATTCTTCAATTTTATATCTATGATTTGAAAGTTCGACTAATACTTGAGATCTTAAAGTTGTTTATAGTTTCCAGTATAGGTTCCCAAACAGGTTAGTTATAGGTATTTTTATTAGGGTATATATTTTTTTCATTAAGTTTAAGGTTGCCATACCATGCATACTTGAGTCTTAGCATATATATGTTTTGGAGGTGGGCACCAAAACCATTGTGTGTCAGAATGTTCTGACAGAGCAAAATGCTGAGTGCCAACCTCGTTTCTTAAATTGCCCCATTCATTTTTCCATGTATAATTTTGTTTCTTTCTTTCTAGATGTATACCGTGTCGAACCACAAAATGAAACTAATGAAGTTTACAAATAATCTTATGTTTTTAACGATATTCTTTTAAGAAGCATTTTAATGTTCAAATTTAACTACTGTCAATAGTCCAGGCTTATGTCTGTTAATCAATTTGTTAAATCCATTTGCAGAGGGCGAATTTCCCGTTTTACTGCAACAACGAAATTGGTGCTAAAAGCGTTGTATCAGTCCGGCCACTTAAGAGGGCGCCTTCTAAATATTCAAAGACGGTCATTAAGAGGCAAACTTTATCTTCGGCCGGTGATTACAGCCCCCCCCTCCCCCGCCCCTGCCGCACCCCTCAAACACCCGAGCCAGTAAAAAGTTTTGAATTCCTCGTGTATTCGATTCGATTGTCGATTCACGCCATGGAGGAGAGGGACTTGTTATAAATAATTAATTTTGAGTTACTACTTCAATCCATTTTATGTATACAGTGATAATAGAACAAATGTTGGTAATGCCATGCCATGCTCGCTGAAGTATCCAGGGTAATTGGCGGACCAAAGCAACTCGCTTTGGAGAAGCATAACCAACATAATGATGGTCGTTGTGATATGTTTAAAGGGTTATTACTTAATAAAACAACTATAGTTATTTAATTTTTATTATTTGCGAACAAGTGGAAAATCTTCAACTGACAAGTGACAAAATGCAGATTGCTTCAAATTAAAGTGAAAATTTGGTTGCGATTCATTTTGTCACTTGTCAGTTGTGATTCGTGTTCCGTTGTTTGTTTCCGTGTGTCAAATTCATGGTAGTGTGTGTGTCATGTTTTTTAATGTGTAATTAAATTATGTATGAGCATTCGGCGCTTCTTCTCTATATAAAGTGTGCGAAATTTCATACTCCTCCGTCCGCGTAATTTTCGTAAAAAGGAGGAGATGGAGGATACAAAGTTTTTACTTCACGTATAGATTAGTAAGTTAAATGACACAAAAAAGAAGTCGATTAATAATCGATAAGCCATTTCAACTAATATCTAATACCTGTATACTGAATGAAGTAGCTATTGCCAGTATCCAAGTCAAATAAATATTGGCCAGTAGCAGCCCGTAGGCGTCGGCGCGTCGCGGGGACAATCCGGGCCACAAAGAAAAATTGTCACAATACTTCATCCCCTGAAAAGAGGCAACTTTTGTTTGTTTACTGTTCAGTGTGGATTTGTGAGGAGGCCGCAAGAAGTTAACCTATTAAAGGGGTGAGCTGTTACCTCACGACGTCTTGTTTATTTAGCACCACTCTGTTCCAGGGTGAAAATGCTTTGTCTAAAGGATCACACACCTTGCCTTGTCGGATGTGAGATAAGTCAACACCTCACTATGGGATACTGGCTCATCAGATTTAAGTAGAGAATGGAGATACCTGGCAAGCCGCGTTAAATCTTTTATTGAATTTGGTGTCGAGTAAAACATTCAGCACATATATGTCAATACTTTCTTTCTTACAAATAACAACTGACATATATTATACAAGTGTCACGTTATTGCAAAAATGCGCAATGAATTTCAATAGGTCTACGTGAGAAGATCACACGTTTGTGATGTTTCAGCGACGTATCGTAAATATAGTATTATGCGGGAAACTCGAGTTGTAAATGAGATCATTTTACTAACTTCATGGGCACCTACATATCAGTGGACAAATTTCTTTAATTTGATGATATCCTTGTAATATTTTGATACAAGATTACTTTTAATTAGTTCCCAAATTGATGGTCGCGATCGGCTTAAAGGGGCCTCTGTACTTGACCGGGCTAAGCCTTTGCCGGCAGAAGTCATTGCAACGCTGAGGCTCTGGGTTCGATTCTTAGCATGGCAAATTTGATAGACGAACTTTTCCTTATTTAATATGGGATGTATATTTGGGATTGGCCCCAGAGTGGCCCATTCTACCAATTGTGTTGCCCATAACACAAGAGTAACTTGCATTGTTTGGGGATGTGTGTTTGTTAAAAGAAAGTTAGAGACGGCGTCGACAAAACATCAAACCATGCATTTTAATACCATTCATATAATAAATGTAAATACATATATCGCGACACCCCTACGACGAAGCAGTAATAGCGCAATAAGGGGCAAACACAAAAGTAGGTTCTTTTGTATTTCGTTATAACAAAACTGTTTATAAGACTTTATTTGTAACTTATCAGAAAATCTAGAAAAATCCTACTATTTGATATATTTTGAAGTAATCTTTTATATCAAATAGGTTTAGTTATTTACAATTTATGGTGAAATAATTCAATTTAGAAATTTAAAAAAAATTACTGTAATGTGAGATCGAAATACAAATGAAACGACAGCGCGTTTTTATTTGCCGCGAGGGGGCTCCCCCGGAAGCGTCGGAAGCGGCAACTGGGTCGAACTCCCGACAACACTTGCTCCTAACTGTCATACAAATAACATGAAAAAAGGGCCTCGCTACAGTCGCTTAATTGCATTACCCTACCCACAAAACAGCCGACAGAAGGCTCATGATGGCTTCATAAGATATTATGATTTGGTTATTTATTCATAGTCAAATAAGTTAATAAATATTGACATTAAAATTGTAAAGCGAAACGAAAGTTCTCTTATAGGCTTAAGGAGAAGAAGAATTAGACAATTCATTGGTTTTTCAATTGGGAAGAATCAACCAAAGTGATACCCCTGCATACATAATTATTGTGTTGTGTTATTCAGCCAAATTCATTCAGCGTGATGTGCGTTTACACGGTCATAGTTTATATTTCTTAATGCCATCGTATCGGTGGAACTTCTGTAGCAGTTTTGTGCGTGGGCCGAAGCAGGGCGCCACCGATGCCGCTCAACAATTGCATTGCAGGCAATTCTTAGTTCCACCGGACACAGTGTGTTCATTTCGAGGATAGGTCTGTAGTTTGGAATTTAGACCAAACTGGAAAGTGAACAAATGTTTAAATTCATAATAATACAAATATACTTATAGTAAGATTTACAATCATATATAAAGATTACAATTTACTTACTAACAACGTATGTTTACTTAAATATATAATAGTTTTAAAGATATTCTGGAAATTGCTTGAAAACCTAGTTATGAGAGTACCTCTAATTTAGAGAGAGATTTTATACGCAATCCATTTACTTGAATCGATAATGAAACAATATAAAATCAAATTCATATTTAGTTGTTGGACGTAAGATGAAAACAGTGACTTATTAGTAAACTTATAGGTGACTGGTATCTTAGTCATTGGCATGTTTAAATAATATATGTAATTAATTAATCATCAAAAGCTTAATTTACATTACTAAAAACAACTTTTGTACTGTGCCTCTCGATTCGTAGCTCCGTAGCGGCGTAGCAGCGTAGTCGTAGCTTAAACAATGCTACCGTGGCTCTTTTAAATTATTCATTTATTCATGTCAATATTACAGTTGAGTGATTAATTTCCATCGAGCGAAGGCCGCTCGTGTACCACGCTGTTTGTGTTGTTATTCAGGCAAAAAGACATAATCGAGGTCGTTCATCAAGAGAAGAAAAGGAGAGGACTCGCTTCAATCTACTCTCTTGCCTGTGGCTTCGCTCACTTTTTAATTGTACATTTTGCACACAGAGTGGAGAAACGGCCGTTGGGAGTAATTTCCCGCGCTCGGAAGTGGTGCGCAAATGCATTCCCCTAATGTAATTTTTAGAGATGTCGAATATAATTTTAATTTAAACGCCTATTGATAATACCTGTAACGCCATTTCGTAAAGGTGGAAGTAACCACAAGAGAAAAACATAAAATTATGGCTGTCATTTCCGTTGCCATGATTTGTATCTTTTATTAGTTTTTGTTATACGATCGCAGAGCCATCTATGAGGCTCCCTTCATCTAACCTCCGGAGACAATACTTTTTATATCCCTGACAACGCGCATGACGATGCGTCACAAATAAGCAGACAAACTAACATTCACATAGTTAGGATTGAGATAATAATAATAATGAATTAATGACTGTTGCTGGATGAATTTTTCTTATATTCTTTTTCTGTGTTTGCGAGAACTCAGCGATGCCCCTTTAATGATATCCGTGCACGCGATCCACAGATTATCCCTCTCACATGAATCAGTAATCCTGGATCTAAGATTTTGCTTGTATACAACAAATATGCTTTTCATTTATATGCTCACGGAGTACAGCAGGTCTTGCGAAATCATAACGATGATGTTGGAGATATTCACATCAAAAGTAGTAGTCATCGTACTATCCACTTTTTTACCATTTCTAATGTTGTATACAATAGAAAATTTATGTTGATACAGTTTGAAATACTTCAAAAAGTTGATCTAACAAAAGTAATCAAAAAACATAGTTATAAAATTGTAAAACCTGACCTGATTAATAATATCCAGCAAACAGTTACGCACGTTGAAAAAACACATTGTGCACCTGTCCTTATGGACGTTAATTTCGTGATTTCCCTGCATCGTTGTGTGGAGTCACGTAGACCACATCTCTTTGCCAAATTATATTAATAAACAACCTGATTTATGAATACAGTGGCATATAAACGTCTATGCAATATTTGCCAAGATTGCTATGGCACCCAGAAGAGTAACTTTTTCCTCAATAACAACGGTAGGAAGTCTTGGTAGCGTAATGACTCCGCACGCGTCTCATATGCAGTGGTTGTGGGTTTGAATCCTGGCCGCAACACATGTACCACTTAGGCAGTTTTCTAACCTAATGTGCACAATGCTACAATTACTACGAGCTAACAACGATGAAGAAAAACGTGGTGCTGCAACCTGCATATCTAGATAATCATTAGCCAAGCGCCTTGGACAAGCGTGGCGGGGGCGGGTATACTGACGGTTAAAAAAGTTAAAGAAATTGCATTTTTGGAATCTCCTGGTCCGAATTGTCCCCCTGTGTGAGGAAGCGGGGATGAAGTCCCAACCGATGGCAAGCGGTGCGATGGTATAAAGAGACCAAGGCACCAGTCTGAACAGTTCCTTGGCACCTTTCCATCAGGCACACAAAGTATTAACGAAGCTGATTACGTCGAGCGAAACTTGCAATAATTGTTGAAAACTTGTCCCGACTCCGCACAGAGCATTAAAATCATATTCCGTTCGCAAAACTCATCCCGGGGATAATGAGATATGAAAAAACCGGAGCGGTGCAAAGTTGTTCATTAATACAATGTTGTGCGAGGGAAGCGGGGTGTTGGGGGAGGAATTCCCTTTGAGC
The DNA here is from genome assembly GCA_012273795.1 of Dendrolimus punctatus. Lineage (NCBI taxonomy): Eukaryota > Metazoa > Arthropoda > Insecta > Lepidoptera > Lasiocampidae > Dendrolimus > Dendrolimus punctatus. Next base: position 600,818 of record CM022540.1, read on the forward strand.
AGACGGGCGACGGGACGTCGGCGCAGATTCCACCTTCCCGATCATTTCTCATTTATTGTGAGGTATTTAACGAGTGCTAACGATCTTGTCACATTACAAATAAACGCATTAGTCGATTAACATTGAAGGCGGAGATTGTGTTTTGTGCCGAAGCGCATTTTGTATTATGAAGAGTGAAGACCTTATCTTTTTTCTCTCTGATTGTAACTATAGTTATACTAACTGTACGCCTTTAAACATTTCTTTTATTTAGTCACCAATACGAAAAAATATATTTAAAAAATATCGATAACTTCATTAAATCAACTACAATATTTTAACAATTTTTAAATAAACTTTTTTGTGAATTCTGAAATCAAATATTATTTTTTACAGGTTGCTTTATCTAGATTAATGTCATTTATTGTTTATTTAAAGTACATATTACATTTATTTGTTTATTTTGATTATAACTAAAAAAAATATATGGAACACTAAAAGGTCACTCGAAAAAATCTAAAATACCCACTAGTAAATAAAAAAAAATACGAGCAACCTTTTAAAATTTAAATTTTGAACTGAAACTTTCACAAACATGTTATCTCTATAAAATTATACCGTAACGAGAAAATAAAAACGGTTATTGGCGATTTTTGAAATATTAAAAAATTGGAACGACCTCTTCAAATTTTTTTATAGGGTCTCCTTTAGAGGGAGTTCTTTAAACATCAAAATCTAACATTTTTTTAAAACTCGAAAGTAAAAAAAATCGTTTTTTTGCGCCTTATAATTATTGTATGTCGTGTTCACATACTTCTTTGAAATTGCCGGCTAATAGATTTGAATGTCAAGTACCCTATTCAATACGCGATTTAATACAAAAGTATTCCACAGAGTCTCAACTTAAAATATTTTATTCAGCTATCGAAGAAAACGAATTCGAAGGTCACGTGTATGCCCTTTCAGAATAACAAGTGTTTTGTTACAGAGAAAATGCGAGATTTTCCTTACATACGCACAATGATACAAAAGTTAGACAATAAATCGGGACGCCTCAAAAGATATTCCATACATAACGACAGCATAAAAGATTGATCTCAGCTCTGAGTGTGGCGCTCATTTGAATACGCCGAATGCGAGCGTGGGAAACTACGAAGTTGCCATTCGCGGCGACGCTGTCAATATTGTAACAGATGGCCGGATTGCATTGGTCGGCCGCGGCCGCAGCGCGTGCACCGCGCGAATAATTATATCAGTCAAAGCGAGAAGGTCCAAACAAAGTCCTTTTACGATTCGGTACTACGCGTCAAAAATAACGATAATTTGGAATGATAATGTGACCAGCCGTATAGGGAAAAAGTTTATAATAAATTAAACAGTAAGGGGCCTTGCTTAAATTCGTATTTTAGCCGTTGCGTAAACTAACTTTCAAGGTTGGTTAATTTTGACAGACAGTGTTTTTTGTGACGAAAAAATCCTGGTACCCCTGTCTATATAGAAGTTTCAGTTAAAAAAATACATGCACAAATATAGAATAGAATAGAATAGAAGTCTGTGTTTGACCCATTTATATTATATATAACGCTGTCTTAGATGTCAAGTGTGCAACATAAATTCGCGTAAGGTCGAAGCTGGCAACATTAACGTCGACTCGAGACAAACGCTGGCAGCGCGGGCTCGGCGCACTCCGCCATCACTTTGCAACACATCGCCATATATTTTCATTGTATTTTATACAAGGCTAGATACGTTTTTAAATATCTCTTTGGATCCTAAAGAAATCTTTCCAGAAATAGTTTAATCTACGTAGACCAGAATGAATGAATGAAACACTTTATTATTTCCAAAATTTGAAACGACCATCTTAAAAACTAGCTACACAAATGTTTACACGATAGACACTGTTTTATAACACTTATCAATAAGTTCTATGTTTTGTGGGATTTTTGTTTAATTGAAACCACACGTCTCACTCTCAAAATGTATATTTTTACTCACTTTTTTATCTCATGTGGACTGTACTCACACACATTTTTATTTCATCACATGTAATAAAAACATAGAAAACATCTTAAACAATAAACGTTAATAAAAATTGGGCCTTATCGGCTTAAACGATCTTTACCAGGCAACCCTCTAAACTGAGTTTATATCATAATCCTAATGTTGGCGTGGAAACAATACTCAATACAAAGTCAAGTATTGTGGGCAACGGCCTTCGTAACATTGTTAGTTGAAGTCGTTCAATTCCCTCGACTGAAACTAATTTTAACGCCGTATTTGAACAAACGATTTTCAACGATTCGAAAGTTATTTCGGCAATGTTATAAGTGAATTTCTATTAAACTATTCGTAAATTAAATCTTGAATATTGGCCGATGTCAACCAAAAATCAGATCTGCAGTTAGGTAGGTAACAACGAATATGGACACATTTGTAATATTACTAGATTTTTTTCAATACATTACACTTTATTAATAACCGTATATACATTGGAAGTAAAAATAGAGTTGCCACTTAATAGTGATATGGAAATTTCTGAGTAAACTTTGGGCTTTTGAAATACATTACTCACTTTCTGTATGGTGTTAATATAATGCGTCTAGACACGTATTTCCTGTCTACTCCACAAGTGCCAACGGTCCTTATCAGAGAGTATTTTTGTTTCGCAAACAAAAATATTTTCTACTAGGGATTACTGGCTCTGGTATTAGCTAAATCGACAGACAAATACACACGTTGTAAATCCCGAATCTACTTTTGTGTTATGGGTTAACAACAGACCACTATACTATAAAATGTATATTTTCTAAGTCCTGATTGTGCGCTATTTTCTGTTATTTTTTTGATATTTTTCCATAGCACATCCGTTTGGTGTTGTCAATGGACGGTTTCATTATGAATGTGTTCCGGTTGTCTCGGCGTCGGCTCCGGGCCGCGTCCGGGACACGGAACCGCCACCTCAGCTGATCGGCCCACAATCTATTGTTAATGAATTACATTCAAATGTCTGTCTGTTGTATCAAACGAAATTCTAATAATGAAATAGAAACCACCATTAATTGACATTTTAAGAACCGGTCGACCGATGTCTTGGAAATGGCAGCTTTGCAAAAAGGGAATTTATTTTTTTACATGTATATTCCATTTAGTTGTTTTGCAGAATTCAGAGAGGAGTCATTTGAAGTCCTATCCCCGCGGGACTTGGCGTTTATATTCACAAGTGGAGAGCACCGCCAATTGTTAATATATTTTGACTGAATTCCAACAGATTCATCTTGTTATACTGGTATTTAATAAGAGTTATCAAGTTCATTTAGTCGAAAATAGTCTGTGGGAGTTTTAAGATTAACTAACAACTTATCTATTATAATATTCTATTTTCATATACATACTCATAAAAATATTTATTTACATTATTTCCTATATATGTATTATTATTCATTGGTTTTCTATAAAGATGTTTGTATTAAAATTATTAATTAGTGTAAGTATGTATATTTAAATAATACATTCCTATCTTTTTCAGCTCCATTTTCATCCCCAGATTAGTTAAGAATTTCTTTAATGCGGATTTGCCTGGAAGAGATCGTTTTTAGCGATAAGGTTGCCTGTTGTTTGATAACAGGTGTGTTTCAGATATAATTATTTCAAGGAGTGTTAATTTCCGTAAAAAGCGGTGGGCAAGGGAGCGACCACGTTGACCCACTTTCGGTGCACTCGGAGCGTTCTTTATAATCGCAACTTCCGGTTCGTTACCGAGCAAACATCCGAGTTACGATTCGAACGAATTTGCTCGCTCTGATTACTACCAAAGGCTGCTCGGGCTTAAGCGGAACTGCTCTAATCGTACTGCTCACTGCTGAGGGCGTAGAAACATTATTACCATAACAACTTTGAGTTCCGGCATTTACACATTATGAAATAAACATTCATACATATTGAATATTGTCACGGCTGTTGTCTGTTGGGGTTTGGGATAACTGAAAAATATGTACTTTTCGCTTCATCAATATGATTTAAAAACATATATTTTGAGAATTTGTACGCCACGTTCTCAGCAAACAGGATTCTTCTTCTGCAAGCGGGTGGTTTCCACAACTAGACGACGTAGTGCCCATTTTACGTGCGAGGGTGGATGAGGGTTACTCCTTCCAGCCAGCTTCTCCAAGCAGTCCACTAATTTCTTGACGTCGCTGAAGACTTCTCGGCGACTACCTGGGGCGTCCATATACTTGGCCCCGTATTAGGCCACCTCTCCGCATTCAAGCAGGACATGGGCGACTGTTTCTTCTAGTTCCAGGCATGCTCTGCATAGGGCGTTGTCGGTGATACCTATATAGAAAAGAGGTCTGTAGCACACGGGGAAGCATATTTGTAGCACCTTTAGTGTTGACTGTTGGAAATGTTCATAGGCGACAGTATCACAGATCGTCAGCCTATATGCTGTATTTCAGCAATCAAGGATCAACTGTCCTATGTTGGCTTTATTTGCGTACACTAGTAACATAAACAAAGATGGCGGCCGGCAGTGCATAACCTAATTTCATACCCCACACCTGTTCACGTAACAAGAGTAAGGCCACGTCTACAAACACAGCGGTGAGCGTTGGGAATAGACGATATGAACGCAGCTCGTCGTGGACTGGGAGTGCAGGCCGATGGGGACTTGTTGCAAATGTGTGCGTTCTATTTGATTGTGTCCTGGACATAATAGACCCCAAATGTTGATGACCAACCTCTCGGTAGCTCATATACACGCCCCCTAAAACTGATGATTGACCTGGCGAAGTACGAGATTTCACAGAGCTGTAGAAGACCAACCGACGTAAAGCACATGTTGGCCACCAGACGCATTAAAAGCCGCCAACTCTCGGCTTCAATCCTACAACATTGGAGGGTAGTTTCACAGCAATACAACATTCGAACGTAGAAGAGTTGCAACCCCGACCACGTCACTACCGTCGCCTGCAGTTTTTACATCACTACACTTGTGATAAAACACCATCACATATCCACTTGCCAATAAAAAGTTTTAGTGAATAAATCCTCTTGTAAAACAACATAATTGCATTCAGTGAACAACACAATGTATTTAACAAAAGTTAAAAAGCCGAAGCATGTTAGCAATTCACACCGGTGCTCCTGGTGCTGTGCTCCCCCCCCCCCCCGCTCTTACTCCAACCAAATGGAAAAGTTGCCTGAATCCAGTTAGGCAACTATCAGACGTGATGCAAATTAGTTGCCGGCAACGGAAACTAGATAATCGGCGTAATTTATTGGTAATGAGATTATTTTTCTAATGCCCATTCCACGAAAGGGAGCAGGTAAGTGGCGAAGTTCAAATATGTTGCGTCAATATAATTACTCTCGTCAGTTTCTTGTTTGGTGCCATCAAAGTGAGCATCGTATAAACAAGAGATTAGACCAAACTGCTCCAGAAGGCTTTATATTCTTTGTATTTGTATCCCACCAATTTTGCAGCAGTTATTGCAGGAGTTCAGCAGACAGGCAGACGGCCCACTCGATGGAAAGCGGTTACCATCACTTATGGACATTTAAGATAGACAGATGTTACAAATGCACTGCTGATCCCTTAAGGGGCACTGGAATCGGGTCACTAATGCCGGAACACAACTCAAGGTTGTTATGGCGGCATGTTCTAAACCAGAAGTGGTAGCCATCCAGCCGGGCAAATGTCCTACCACGTGGCTGTGGATTGTTTCGTCTCCTCATGACAGGCCGCCAGCCGCAGGAAATTATATTATTTCTCCGTTCCTACATGGATAAAAATCTTTTAAATTTATATTTTATTCGACTGATAACTTGTACCTGATGACTGAAAAACCAGCCCTAAGGAATATATTAGGCACTGCTCCGTAAAATATGAAAAACAACTCAAGAATTCAATTTCGTATGGACTGCCAGCCGTCATTAGAATGTTAACATTGTCAATGGTAGATAAGTAGGGTATTAATGCGATTGGAGAACGAAGGGCCTAATGCCTGAATAAAGTTTACCTTCTTTTATATTTAATCCCATGATCATTTGCAAAAGGAAGACCTTTGCCTTAACAAGGGTGTAATTGCTTCGTTTGTTTTCCGGTGACTTCATCCGGCCCCCTGCGTCCCCGCTGCCTCGCCCCCCCTCGGGCCCCACGCGTTATAATTTAATTTGCAAGTTTAATTAATTTTAACCTTTCGAGCGTGGCGCCCCCGCCGTGTACATTATTCATGTACAAACACTAGTCCCGGCCCCGGGGGCGCCTGCTGAGGCCGCCACGCACTTCAAAGGGCATGTACCACTCGCATCTCTCGGCACATCGTCCTAACTTAACTTCTCTTCTGTTTGATGATAGGATCCCAAACAGGTGGTAATTGCCAACTACTTCTATTGAAATTTCGGTGATTTTGGGTCAATGGCGTCATGCAAAACAGAGTCGGTTCTTACCCAGAATGGTGCACGAAATATTGAAATCAAATAGCACCCAAAATTCTTGCTTGTTTGTTAGTTTATAATTATTTAACATCAAACTATTTTGGTTCTTCATTATTTTTATCAAGAGTCCAAATATGAATTTACATAAACTTAACGTGAAGAATTATCGATTTTCCATACAATTGCAGAATATAGCTATATTATAATTTGTAATAATAGTAAAGATTGTGTTTATTCAGCCGATTTGATTCTTGAAAACGACATTTTTTCACTGATACCACTTCAGTTTTCGTCAAAATCGGCCTCGATGACTACTTATTATTATTTTATTGTATATACTTATACAATAATAAATTTATTTCAACAACTATTTATATAACTTTTTTGTCAACCCTACTGAGCATCGATGCGTGACATCATGGGGCTATCGGCAAACCTGCGCACGGGTAGTAATTATTTTAGCATTTTTATTTATTTAGCATAGTTTAGGACTTCGCCCTGAAGGCCCTCTTGTAGAAAATTAATTCTGTACAGTCTTCGATATTGTTTAAATTCGTATAGAACCCGCCCACTTGTGGGCTATGCTCGTGGGAATGGCTAATCGAATAACACGGGGGTGCGAATGTGATCGGGCGCGCGGCTGTTTAAATAAGCCATCTGCGACGACCCTAATTAGCGTTTCTGCGTGTCGCAATATTAAATCGCACGTGAATTAACTTAGTACACACTGTATTGAGGTCGGTGAATGGAGATTCTGGAAATTCACTCGTATAAGCTGGGCTGTTCTCTTTAGTTTTCATTTTAGCAACGAATTTGTACACTGCTTTCTTTCATATGTTAACAACAGTAAATCGAGTATCAGATGAAGGCACTGTACAGATAAAATTACAAACTGTGATTAGATTCTTGATTATTACGAAATTGTCTATTTACCATCATATGTTGATCTGCGAGACAACGAAAAAGCTGATACTCTAAACAAGCCATTTCCGAGGGAGTTGAGTTGAATTATATACCGAAGTACACTAATTACATACCAACAATTAAGAATCTTTGCTATAATACGTGGAAGATATATTTTGACGAAAGATCTCAGGAGAAAGGTATTTCGTACAAAACGATCCAACCATATCCTGTGCGGTTAACTTGGATTAATAATCAAATGATGAAACCAGAGTTAATATCTAATAGTAATGTAATATGTCTAAGATTAGGATTTGGACTCATTTCACGGAACAAGTTTTCGCACTGAGAGCATCTTCTACACCAAACTGTTCTTCATGTCACATGTGGAAGATAGATGACGTCTCTCATGTATGAGTGGAATGTGTTCAAACTAACGCCTTAGAAGTGGTATAAATACATTCGACATATGCTGGTGCGACAGCATTTTGGCAGAGCCTTAATCAGATTCTGCCAAAAAATATGTTGCTTGTTAATTAGCCAAGTTGCGGCTATGCCTTTAGGAAGAATGAAAAATGTATGTAAAATGTATATCGCCGACGGAAAATAACAAACAAGTTAAATGAGCTGCTGAGTTTCTTTAACTGTTCTCACTATTTTTTCAGTTTGTCTTGTAAGAGTTCGGTTATAGGTATGGTACAAAAAAAATAGACCACGTGCTGTCATTATCATCATCAACGGGAATGCTTTTGTTTGGTACTGTTGCACCTTTATTTTCATTTACAAAGTCAAACAATAAGTGAAGTAGACAAAGTCGCGGACAGCTAGTGTCTAGATATATTAGCATGGTATGAAATTCCACTTTAGTTTGGTATTTCTCATATTCGTAATACGAATCTGCGAAAGTGGCCGCTTTAGGTACACCATTATTTATGTAATTTACATTTGATTTCATTTTTCGTCTAAAAAATATATCTATATGATATAATGCATTAAATCAGTGGTTGTTATAAAATTGAATTAGTAAATCAACTAGAAATTGAATTAGAAATGGTGTAGTTGGAAGGCGTCCCGACGAGAGGCGAAAAATAAACTAAAGAAAACACAGAATAAAGATAAAGTTGATGTTAGCGGAATAAATCCTCGAAGGGATTTAAATAACAAGCTCATTTATGGGGAAACAAGTGTGAGCGTCGCGCCTCGCAGCCGCAGCCAGCGCCCTGTTCGCACACGTCTACCCGCTCCACGGAGGATAAGGAAACCCTGGACATCCCCGTGGTGGGCTTGGCCCTTCTCTTCTTCATTATTAGCAGAACTAATCGGGGGGGCTCAACGTGGATAATTCTCCCCATTATGAGACACGAGTGCCTTATGCTGCTTTGGCGTTGATAATGTAGAGATAGTAAATACTGGTTTTGCACTAGTGTTTTTATTGAGGTAAGTCATGAATACCCTATTTCCACGTGAATAGCTGAATGCGAGCGTGCCCAACACGGGAATAACACTCAACTCCGACCTTTGGATGGCTTTTATGCCCTGGAATAGGCGCGGAGGGGGCGAGGGTGGGGGGAGGGGAGGGGCCTCACGCAGCCTGAACATGCTCTTTCTACTATTCTTAGAATATACAACCGGTCTTAACTTCAATTGAGCATTTTATTCGCAAACAAGCCGTGAAGAAATTATGTTGTTTTTTTATCACGTAGGTTCCCATTTGACCATTATCTGGCTCGATTTGAGCGGAGATATGGTCTAAGATCGAGCAGGCTTACCTAGGTTGTAGGTTTCGGGAAAAACAGACTCCGGCAGTGTGTATATTTATAGTGCTGAAATATGTTGTATAGCCTTAAAATATTCCAATTTAGTATTTTTAAGAATTCGCGACTAGTAGACAATAATTAAAACTACGATTTAACGATTTTGAGCGCGGCATATTTTTGATGTTTATTATTTCGAATTAAACCACTTCTCAGTAGCCGTGCCGTGTTCACGGAAAACAAAGATGTCAAGTGTTAATGAGTAACTTTAAAGTTATTATTCAGCCTACAAAAAGCATAAAGCGCCGCTTCCACTTGTTATGGTACGCACTGCTGAGGAGTGGAACTCTTTGCCTACGTCTGTTTTTTCCTAAAACATATAAACAATTTAGGTGTGTCGTGAACCGTGCATTAAGCGTGCTCCATCTTAGATTGAATTTTTACCTGAGATCAGATACAATGTCGGTCAAACGCGAACATATACCTATAAACAATATAACTAAGTAATTAATAAATCATTCGTAAAATCAACAAAAAAACATCACGAACTATTTGAAAACATTTGTTTACTTTGGCATAATTCACATTAGTAGTTTCAGGGATCCATGCAGTAGGCGTTATGCTCGTCATTTATATGTATGCAGCAGCCACTCCGGGGCATTAATAGAAGTCACTGGGGAGGCTCTAGCTTGAAACCAATAGAGGTTCGGTTCCGTTTCAGATAGTGGCAGCAGTACATATGGGCCTCGCATCGACCGGTCAGGCCGAGCCCCGGTAGCGGAACACTCGCCTCATACTTTATTCAGCGCGACTGGATTCGAAACAAACGCGATTAAAGTTTAAAGAGAGCTGGCTAAAGGCCGCGCCGCCATCAATAAAATATTGCGCCCAGCTTCGATTGCCAAGTCGCACCATGACGAAACATCTGCCAAGAGCCGTGGAAGAAGAAGCACTTACTCGCCCCGACATACAGCCACACTCTACTTTTTGATTGCAGGAGTTCAGCAGACAGGCAGGCCCATTTGATTGAAAGCGGTTACCATCGCCTATGAACATTTGCAACACCAAAGGTGCTACAAATGCGCTGTTGCTCTCTTAAGGGAGGCTGGAACCTGGTCACTAATGTCAGAATACAATTCAAAATTATTATGGCGGCACACACTAGACCAGGGTGGTCGCCATCCAGTCGAACCAATACCCTACCACCTGTGAGTTGTTTAATCGCATCTTATGACGGGCCATCCGGCCGCAGGAAATTGTAATCTTTCTCCGTTCCTGCGCGGATAAAACTCTGCCCGGGGGCTTCGCACACCACTAGGATTTGTTATTACGATGAATTAAATTATTTTGATTTGCTTAATTGCATGTTTTCGGTAACAAGCAAAGTGAGTTTTCTTCTTTATCGCATTTTTCATTGAAAAGTTTATTCTTTCTCTTGATGGCGAGGACTTTAAATTAATCGATTCGGAGTTCTCTTTCGGATAACTGAGTGATGCCAGATTCCTATATCTGGATTTATCCATTCAAACGGTTATTGATAGGACTGTGTCGAAATTGGATTAGCTCCCTGACGAGCCACGCCCTAGAATGCTGTCCGTGCATTTCTATTGGAAAGCATGTGTACGCTGGTGGTCCGGTATTTTACAACTCCTGCCGCAAGATTTTTTTTGTTGACTCAACAAGTAATGTATATATAATTCTATCAGTGGTGCCTCCGAGGGGTCGCGGTCGGCGCGCAATTATCGAGGCGGGTATATCGGGCGCGGCCCCTCTCCGGGCCAATGCACCGCTCGGCGGCTCATCGGGCCCCATGAGCCGAGTACCGACATTTATTTCACATCGAATCATTATTATTGTAACATTATTTAATGTGGTAAATGCACTTCTTGTCCTATAGTCATGATTCAGTTTCGATAGATTATGTCAAATTTTATTATTCAAATGCTATACTATAATTTTGACAATTATCATGAACTCTAATACAAACACAATACTTTCACAAATAATTTATTTAATTACTTTTACAGCCCGTAAATGTCCCACTGGTGGCTTCGGGTCTCCCACGGTTTTCCTTCATCGTGATGAAACGCGATCGCGTGTACATCAGGTAAAACGGCCCAAGTGATTGCGTTCCGGCCGGGGTTCGAACCTGCGCCCTTGGAGTTTGTGACGCGTGCGCTAACCGTTACTCAGCCACGACTTTTATTTACCTATAATGATACAATGTTGCTTTACAGAGTAGTAGTTGCTAGTAGTTTTTGCAAACAATATGATTCCTGAGATTATTTAGTCTTTTAAAGCTTTTGTTTGTGTACCATTTCGACTGATGCAAAATTAAACTTTTTGATATGTACCCAGAAGCATATAAAACCGTCATGAGCATTGAAACCGCAACTAAAAATAATAAAATCACCGCTATGCGGAGTTTGGGAAAACACCGCAAATAGGGTACCATTGTTGGCACCCATCCCCATATGATTAGTTTCATATCGAATTATCAGGATGTTAAGAATTTTAAATTTTGATTTTATAGCCCTATTACCAAGGACCTCTAGTGAACAATTTTTGAGATATTACTGTTCGAAATTGGCACATGTCTAGATGCGAGTATGTTGCTATATGTAAGACGTAACATAAACTTGCACATTACTTTGATACATTTGATATTCATAACACGAATTTGTGAAAGCGGCCCTTTAGGCCCTCATGACTGACATTCTAGACTAGAGTTCTAGAATATCTTGAATAAATTAACAGAGCTCCAAATATATGTATATGTGCCAACAATGATGCACTTTACCCTACACACTTGGAAATGTGTTGCAGGAAGTCAAGTCCATCGTAATAGAAAGCGCTGATATAGCCTAAATCGGGGGCCCATTCCACTCGTGTTTAACATTTTGTGAACATCCCATTGTAGAACAATGGAGGCGTAAACAAGACGGGTCCGTCCGTCCGTCCGTCCATTCCGGCTGAAACATGGCTATTGTTATTGCTTTAATACAAGTGACTTTATTTAATAGTAAATGCTGACGATTCTCTTTTGTCTTGGAATCATGTTTATTTTGTGTCAAAAGAGACGCCTTCTAAAGTTGTTTGACAATTCGTTGACTTTATTAGTTCGTGTCAATTAATTTTCAAAAATCTTTATGTTAACGTGATAACATTTATTTTTTGATTGCATGAGTTCAAGAGACCACCTGGTGGAAAGCGGTTACCATCACCTATGAACATTTGTCGCACCAAAGGTGCTACGATAGCCATCCAGACGGTCAAACACCACCTACCTACCACCTGGTTGTGGGCCCTTTTGTCGTCTCTTACGGCAGGTCGCCTGGACGCTGCAATTTATATTCTTTTTTCATTCCTGCACAGATAAAAATATTTCAAATTCAAGAAATTACATTTTTAATATACTTAAAAAAGGAGAAGGTTCTCTTTCTATTTGTCGTACAATATTTTTTTGGTGTATGTTCAGTTATAACTTTTTTGTTTCTAAACCAATTTATATGATACTTTTTGCTTTGGATTCAGAACACCTAAAGAACAGTTTCATATACAAATTGTTAATAGATACCATAAACGTGATTTAATAGTGAAAAATTAAAAAATATAAAAAACCGACTGCAAGCGTGGCTCCCTTCTCCCTTAAAAAAGCAGCAGCGCATTTATAGCCACTTTGGTGTTGCAAATGTACCATAGGCGATGATAACCGCTTTCCATCAAGTAGGCCGTTTGCATGTCTGCTGTACTCATGTAATAAAAGAAACTAAAAAGCAAACATATTGAAATCGAAAATATAGGATAGATACGATTATAACCAAAAAGATAGTGTTGTCGTTGATAAATACGTCGTCGTCACTGCAACGCGAACAAAGTTTCGCAGGCACATCCTAGCTAAAAGTGAAACAATTGATAATAACGTATTCGCAATTGTACGCCTCACTTAGCTTTCGAAATGAATTTCACGGGTGCCTGGGGGAGAGCAGGCGCGGGCGTGCGGCGCTGCGGTCGGCGGTCGGCGGTCGCTCGACACGCGTCAGCCGCATGCGTTCTGTTTTTTAAATGACTCCCAGCGCTACGATTTATTTTTTACTACCTTCACTTGTATGTAAGTCCTAAAATCTACAATCCAATAGAATACAATAGAATCCAAAGAATCTTTCCTCCACTTCTAGACATGAAATTTACTTGAAAATCTTAAGGACTGTTGACAACAAGATAAGTTTTTAAGGCGTGTATTTTATTTTATTTTATTATCTGAAGCACGCAAACAAGCAAATGGACCAGCTGAAGGAGGATGGTTACCGACACCTATGGACAATTGCCACCAGGGCTTGAAACCCTTATCAATTACCTTTAAAAATATAGATAATTACCGGTATTTTCGAAAAAGACACTGGCGTACTTGTATATTTTTTTACCGTTACTTAGTATTTTAACATTATAACATATCGGTAATATTTACGTTATTTCAAAGGATGTTGCCATTTTTAAGAATTGGCTCTATTACGACTGCATATTACAGAACCAATCGACAAACGCCACTTTGAACATTACGCGCGCTCTTAGCACAGTGCTGTTTGACAAACTGCGAGTGAAAGAGAACGACGATGGTGGGTAACAAAACATGGTTATAATGGTAGAATTACCGATAAAAATTGTATTAACGTTATATTTTTTACCGGTAAAATGGCTTGAAATGACGGTAAGTCTTATAGAGATATATTTTTATCGTTATCAGAAATTAGCATAAATACCGATGCTACATTTTTACCAGTATTTCAAACCCTGTTTGAAACACCAGGGTTTTACCACAAAAAAAGATAGAGTCCTTCTTAATAATGGTGAAAACTTAAGGAAATATTACATTTAATATGTTTTGAAATGTATTAGATTTGTGCAAAAAAAATATATACGTACATAAATGACTATAATGGAGACTCTTGCACCTGGCAACACGAATGGGAGGACGCGGCTGAACAAACAGTGCTGCTGCTCATATAAATCAGAAGCTGCGTACACTGGCACCCTGATCACTCAGCGTATAGCCGCCATCGGATAAATGCCTCTCCCTTGCTGGTAAACTGAACAAACACAACGCAATCGACCGGACAAAAGCAGCAATATGCACACGAAGCGACGAATTTGAAAGTTATGGGAGATTTCGTCGAGAACGTAGTAAAGGGCGCAGTAATGAGCTAGCGTAGGGTAACCATTTGAAAAATTGTTACATCGGACAAGGGCGTATTAATCATTTCGTTTTTGCCACATGATTATATTTACATACGTAATCATATTTTGTTTTAATAATTCCCTTTATATTATAATTTGGCTTTCTACGCGGATTGTTTTGCATTATCGTTATTCTAACTTTCAATATAAAATGTTAAAAAATATTCAAATTCGATATTTTGCAGAATTCAAAAGTGATCAACAAGAGGAACTAATTAATTAATACAAACGTAGATAATATGTATCGGGTCAGTTTCTCTAGTTGGGTATTCCTATTTACACTAACATAATAAAAGTAGAGCGAAATACAGTAGCACCCAGGCCAAAGTAAACGTCGGAAAAGTCCTTCTTGTGACTAGTGGGGATTAAATCCGTAACCTGTTAAATAATTATATCACGTTGGGCATCGTACGGTAGTGTTGTGCCCATGTCGATATGTTCATTCGCCGCAGTAGGGCGAGGTCGCAAGGGGCGCAAAGGGGCGCAAAGGGGCGCACTCGGCGCGAGCGGGCATTTCCGCCCCGCTGGACGAGGACACGCTTCACGGCTAATTGCCCGGGCAGAGTGGACACGAAGCACTAATACACACATACCCATGTCATGTTATTATCCCCTCACACGATAATGTTGCCTCAATAATAATCTTTTATATTCTATTTCGTTAGGCTTCATTCTAACCTGATATAACCCTTCTCACGCTTTGTATCCACCATCTCTTGGAATTAGAAGTAAAAAATATAGGTATTATAAACAGCTCTACTAAGGAAGATTTTTGATGAGACAATTAAAGTGATTTCTAAACGAGGTCACTGTCTTTTTTTAAAAGAGACCATCCATGTTCTATATTAATATCTGAAGAATAAACTTTTTACCCCTATTTAGGAAAATTGGGAGGGCGGAGGAGTATGAAATTTCGTATACTTATAGTTTTTATAGATTAGAAGCGACAAATGCTATTTTTTTAAAATTATGCATATAAAATATTACACACTACCATGTATTTGACACAAACACGCATAATATACTCTTTTGTTTATTATTGCCTTGGTAAAATCTGTGATTACTATAAATCTTTGGCAACAAATTATTATGGTCAAATTTCGACCATGGGCGACCACTAGTAAAAATAAATACGTCACAACAAATAATTTCATGATTTTTTAACCCCCCCCCCCCCATTTGTCACACTGTGTCACACTTCGTCGACCCCCAAAATACTGACGTGACCTATGGAATATTTTTTATTGCTACACTAGCAAACAGGCTGCCACGACCCACCTCATGTAAAGTGGTTACCGTCGCCTCTGAACGATTGCAACACGAGAATTGAAGCCGTTAGGATGGGACAAAGAAAATGGAAAAGAGCATGGCATGAAGGGATCGAAGAGGTAGAAGATCGATAGAAAGGATGAGAGAGGGAGAGAGAAGTGGCTCATCAGAACTCTCACTCATAGGATGAAAACACGACCACGTCACACTGCTAGAGCCGAGGCCTTAACAGCTGTAATCAAAGTAATGATTCCGTGGTCTTTCAAATACTAGAAGTAAACTCCGGATTTTACAACACAGCAATACATACTTTAGGCAACATTATATTATAGAGCACATTTTCATCATAGATAATATTACCTATATGTATAAAAATTTTCATTCATAAAGTTCGAAACAATAATGTCAAAATTTCCATAAATTTGCACTTGTCCCTTATCTCGCCAGGAATGGCGAGAGACAGGTTGTGTACAAGTTTAACAGTGCATGTGATAGTCAAAGGAGCTGATCTTCCACCAAATGGTAGCAGGATCCAGTCTCCATAGATATCTGCAAATGCATCTGGATCAGACCCCTGATTAATTCTTATTAACCCACTTCAAAAAAAGAAGAGCTACAACCTTTTTCTTCTGAACCGATATTAATTATTCTTTTTCCGTTGGATTCAGTACAGTTTCAGGATAGTTTCTTATAAATTTCATTGTAATTGGATACTACGTACGTAACTTAAAAGAGAAAACTAAACATTTTCTAACCGAAAAAAATCCACAAGAGTAACTGAAAAGCAAAATATATTAATATTTTCTTTTGATAGATTTTTTGTTTTTAGTCTAAGTTTAGTGCAGGCAATTCAGGATTTACGAAGCTCATCGAACGTACCCCGACAAGATTGCTGCCCCGTCGGGACAGTTCGGTGACCGACAGAGCGCTCTAAGTTGCAGCCGGCGGGGGAGGGGGAGGGGGCACTCCCGCGGGCCTCATCTCACTTAAGCCACCTTCCATTATACGAGGGTTGTTTTAGTATATCCAATTGCGGTGTTCAAATGAGTTTTTTTTTATCGTATTAAAAAGTTTCAAATTTGGACATAACGCTGAATAAAACTTAGTACGATTTACTTTGTCTAACTTCTTATTTAAAGTCCACGAAATGTGTTTGAAGAGGTCATACATCTACATGGAACTCTCGATGATGTAATTTTTCTCAGGAGTTTACTCAAAACAGTTTTTGTTATCTCCACAATATATTAAATGTCATTCATTTGCGTCACTGTCAAAATAACAAATGTTTCTGTTAGCATCGAGTATGATGGCAGTTCAGTTGAAAGGCGCAGAACTGCAAGGCCACCACGGTGTTCAACGACATTTCATCATAGAGAGTGATCAAGTTAATATTAATAAGAATCGCTTTGATTAATTTATCCCAATTGACTGTCAATGGTCTGACTGTTAATGAGGGCGAGCGAAGGGAAGGGAGAGGGAGCCCTAACACGGTCTCACAATCATGCATTTTTGTGATTTGGACTTTGACATAGTAATTTCAATTTATTTCTAGATATGTTATAAAATATTATTCTATACACATAAAAAGTAGAACATATATTAGATACAATTTTCATTAATTAGAAGTTAATTATATTCCTAACGCTATCTGCGATTACACAAATGGCTGTTGGAATTTTTTTTGTAGTTTTTTCACTCTTTACATAATAATATGATTGACATCAATGTATAGTTCGCGCCACGCAAAAAGGACTCTGGCTCTGAACCTGCGCAGTGCGCATTTTATCGATCAAATTGGTGGTATGAAGGGGGCGAGGCGGGGTGATGCTTTAGGATACGACTGTACACCTGCGCAGACACATCCCCTCCACTACCGCTCAGCTATACATGTAGGTATTGTTTTTTCGTTAATTCTGTAATCATTTGTATTTATTTTTGAATATCTTAAGGCGAATTTGCACGTCTCATTGGCAAAACATAATTATGAGGCTTGTTTTCTTATGTCACCTCAGTGTAATTTGAATTTGTGAAAAATCTGTCCAAAATTATACAACCAATAAGACATGTGTAATATCAACCTGTGATAATTACTCATATATGATAATATGTCGGAAATAAGAAGAAATACGTATAAAGAATTTTGTTTAGGTAAAGTAAGAAAGGATGAAAATAACCTGTCGGATGAAAACACTAGTCAACAGTGGTTTCATTGCCCTAGATATTATAATAGCTTCTATTAATTTTATCCCCACAATTATTGAAACTATGAATTATTTTGGAATATTGGCTATCGTTTTTTTTATTTAAGCACTTAAAAATCTAAAAAGCAGTATGTATGAAATAAAACATAACAATGATATACCGTACTATTTAATATTTATTGAGAACTACTACCGATTGTTTTGTTTTATATTTAATTAATGTATGTAGGCGTAAAATGAGAGAAAATCTAGTAATCTTTCACCCCAGAAAGAGACTTCTATAAGATTTTCTTCCATATTATTTTTGGGGAAAACTGTCCTGGTAAAGACAGACAACAGAGTAATCTGCCATCATGTAACGGTCCCGTCCACCCTGGTATATTTCCACCATCACTGTTAGGGAATTCAGTATTTCCATGAATATATTCACAAATTGTGTACTGGAAATTATAAAAAGCTGCGGACGTATCTAGGGCAATAATTATTTTTGTTGACCTGTGGAAATTACAGATGGCCATATTAATAATTCATACATCAACAGGTTTTTTTAAACTATCTTAAAAATGATGACCAGGTAGAAAACTTCGCGAGGACTCCTAAAGCACTTTTTGCTAGTCTACACGATTTCCATTAAAAGCTAATAGGTAACATATGTCTCAATGCACCGCCCCGTATTTCACAGTTAATATTTGAAATGGCACGATAGTGGTGGCCGTAACGTGCATATTTCACAGTAACAGTGGAAAAGGATCCTGTATTCGGAACGCGTAGTGGAGGCCATTTCGTGCGGGCGCCATGCATCAGCGCCACCGCCACGCGCCATAACGCATTATGGCGCGAATAGACCCGTCGCACAAATCTGCTGATCAAAACACACAGGGGATTCCTGGGCGTGTATATTACGCTAAACGGTATGCATATGTACACCTACGCGGAATTCATGTTTTATCGTATTTATTTATTTAAAGGGTAACCTTGACGTAACAAATCTGAAGGAGATTAGAAAACATTCGTTATATCAAGGAATTTGTTACAATGAGTTGTATGAAGGTTAGTATGTCCTAAGACATCCGCCCTGGCCTCTCCAAGTGGACGTACTGGCGAAGGTGCGTCGCTCCCGACAGGATGCCCTAGCTAGAGGCCTGGCCTTCTGTCAAGTCGAAATCGAGGCGATCATGAAGCGGGAAACCGCAGCCATGATCGCCACTTGGTCTCACGAGCTCGAAAACCCTGTGGCCGGCGGATACACGGTGGATGCAATCAGGCCACAGCTGATGGAATAGGTCAACTGCTCCAGCGGAACCCTGACCTTCAGGACGACGCAAATACTTACCGGACACGGGTGTTTCGATAAGTACCTGTGTCGCATTGTGGGCTGCTTGCCTTCCCCGGACTGTCGCCAGTGCGGCGCACACGTAGGAGCGGTCTGAGTCTGCAAATCGGTGAAAGCCATGTTGCATAGCAGCGACACCTGGGGGCTGCGGTTACTTTTGTGAGACAGTAATGGCTCTCAAAGAGGCCGCTGAACGAGATAGGGAGAGAAGTGTTACTGCGCGTGTGTATGCGTCTACTCGAGGTCGCCGGCCTTCAGCTGGCACCCGGAGAGGCAGGTACGCGCATTACTTCCCTCTCTGAATAATACCGCTGCGGGGGGCCTTTAGCTTGCTAGGGAGCAAAGGATTCACGACCCCCGTATGACGAAGTGGATGTGTTCTGCTTCCCGGGACACATTCAGGCACTTTTTGCGCTGGATCGGATTGGGCGTAACTCTGTTCTAAGTCTCAGCCTTTCTTTCACAACAGAGCGCAGGGTCGATAGGGAAGTTTTTAGTTAGGGTAACTGCCCGTACACAGTTTCTCTGAGTCGGCACACACGCTGGAGTCGATCGCGGGTGGATTACTTTTGCATGCAGTAATGCCGCCCCGACCGAAGTGATTCTTACCCTAGCCAGAACCCAGTATTGTGCGTAAATCGGTAGCATTTTCCCTCGCTTTAAAAAAAACCTTTTACCGAGGTTAAGGATTAAAATATAATAAGAAGCAAAACACATTATAATGAACGCGCTTTAATATTTATTTATCTTACAACAATAAACCTGTCAAGACTTGAACTCTCGTTAGATGGATCGGTAATAGTTATTTTATTTATGATACTAGTGCGCTTAGTGCGGTAAGCAATTTTGCAATCGTCTGCTCGTTTACAAAATCCGACAACCGCACGTGTGCGGCGTTTTTCAACAAATTTGCGAATAAAACGGTATATTAGATAATGAAACAAACATAAATATCAGTCGGAAAGTTGCAATACTGTTTGACGTTTCTAATATTAAAATGGCGCGGGCGTGCATTTGCAAATGGCACGTGGCGAAATCTAGAACATCTCATTTTCTCTTTAATATTAAAGTGAGATAAATGTTTCGATCAAAAGCGCTCCCAAGGAGGTTCGATTGTTCTGCTTATTTATTCTCATAACGTGAAACTCCTTGGTGGAATTCTTATTTTTTTTTCACCTAAGTGATTTTATTTTAAGATATTTATTATACCCCACACGTTCGTTGTGTGGTGCGTAATTTTTAACTTGCGAATTAATGAGATGACTTTAATTTTTCAATTATTTTAATAATGAGTAGTTGCTCATTTACTAAATTGTTCATTCGATACTCTAGACTCTAGAGTACTCTGGAGGCATCTAATGCTTCAATATTGTAACCCTTTGGAGACGTGCGTCGAGGACCTCGGCATTAGGCCGACTTCGACTACTAAAATGTCCGAGTATAGCGAGTATTAAGTAATAAACCGAGAACTCGGGATATCTCAAATATCCAAATCTTATTACCCTTCTACCTTCATTAGCTACTAACTGGTTACATATAAACTCCATCCAAGTTATCAATTTTCTACCAATGGTATACTTACTTGTATAGATATTAAGATACAGGCACCGGCTGTTAGTCGCATCTCTAACGATAGTTCTAGGGTAGTTGTCCAGAGTGGTTCCACACGTGTCCACGTATAGCGGGCAGGGGGCAGGCATTTGTGCACGTGCGCCCCCGTCGCTTCGTTGCCCCATTTCCCATCGCCCCCTAATAGCTATTTGATCGCAGTTTAAACACATATCGATGGCGGAGTCATCTGTGAACGGTTCACATTGGAACTTGTTACACTTCTGAGCATTCTGCACCATAGTGCAGTTCATAAACACTAAGTAATTATGTTGCTAAGATTACTTGAAAGTGAATGTACGTTTTTGGTGAATAACTAACCTTTCACTACCTGCTCTCTTTTAGGATGTAGCATGGTATTAAAATATCGTTATCAATAAACGGATTATCAATATTAACGCCTATGTTAAAAAGAAAACTTCAAGAGCTACATTTATGCAAAAAAATGTACTGACTTCTCAGCAAATGTTCTCTTCTTTTTAACCGACTTCGAAAAAGGAGGAGGTTCTCAATTCGTCGGGATATTTTTTTTTGTTGCTATTTTTTTATGTATGTACACCGATTACTCTGAGATTTATGATTCGATTTACGTGATTCTTTTTTTGTTCGACGTGGAATAGCTGTCATGTGGTCCCCTAAAAATTTGACATAGTTTGGCCCAGTAGTTTTCATTTTACGAACATTTTTTTGTTCCCGGTTCTTGGGACCTATATTTTTTAAGAAGCGCGGCACCATTCGTAGGTCCACCTATACATAGCTAGACACTAAAATGTAACAAACAAAATTTAAAAACTTCGTTTAAAAAAACCGACTTCAAAAACTAAAATGTATAAAATAACTTATTTCTAAAGCTATTATTATTAATATATATTATCTAAAACATCTTGAAGTCGGTGCAAAGTAAAACATAAAAATTACTATATTTTGAAAATTACTAAGCACCGACTTTAAGAAGTTTTAGATTATATATATTAATAATAATAGCTTTAGAAATAAGTTATTTTATACATTTTAGTTTTTTAGTTTTTGAAGTCGGTTTTTTTAAACGAAGTTTTTAAATTTTATAATATATAGTAAGATACTCCGGTATAAACAAATATTAATGCCAGTATCGAACTAAGGTATACAACTATAAAGTTGCACAAAGTCAATTGTTAGCGCTGACCTTTTGTTTCTATTTATAAGTCTTCGGACTCGTAAGCATGATTTTTGCTACTTCTCCCGTTTGTTCGGGTAAAATACAGAATAAAAACTTGACTAGAAATGTTTTAAGAAAAATTGCAACTGAACACGAATACAACAATATACAAACGAATTAATTAAATGTGATAGTTCAAAATCAGCTCGCAAAATAAATAAGTAAGTTAAAATCAACAGTTGGCGTAATAAATAATTATTTGATACGTGACTAGCAAATACTTGTTTAACTATTTATAGAAAATTGTTAGTTTAAATTCAGTGAACAAATAGATAATTCAATCAAAGCAACCCCCCCCCCCGCTTGTTGGAGACGAGGCGACGCGGCGTGGGTGCGTTCCCGTCCCCAACGCCCCAACGCCACTACGCCCCCTGCCGACTAATTATAATCACCGATGAAAAGTTCAATGAGTAATTTGATATTGAGCTTAATTTTAATATCTTTGAACGTTCTTGGATCAACCTGATGATACTTCAGAGATTGTAAGAAGAAATTAATCAGAGTGATCCAAGTTCCCAAATATATTTTTAAATTTGTGTCATTTGCTTTTATGTGTATTATAGCATGATGAATGTGAATACTAAAACATCTGGTGTGAATGAATTCTACTTGGTGCTTGTCAGAGTGGGCGGGTTCCGAGGAGTCTGCGAACACCACTTACTAACGGACTGACACTGTGATGACACCTGCTTACCAAAACCAACGACCTGTCAAACCAGGGAGTCCTTGGACAAATGTGGAGGGCAAAGTGTTGGTCGAGCCCAACAGTGGGACGTTTGTGTGCATATATTTTGAATACGTATTTATTTATCATAATTATAAAACAATTCTGTTAGAAATGAGAATATGACCTAATACAGTATTATTTATGTGAGAAGTTAGTACGTCAGTGCTACTTCCGGTAACTTTAGTTCGGGGCTCTCATTCGTCTGCCCTGTCACTGTGCTTTCACGGGTATTAACTCCGCATATTGTGTAATATTGTAACCGTGACCGAGGTCAATCAAGATTCCCAGTGGTACCGCCAAGTAAATCTTCTTTCGGTCTATTCATATTTTATTATTCAACATATTCAAAATCTTCATATAAATCTGGCGGCGTGTTCCCTCTTTCGCACTTACGTCAGCCATTCATTGTTACGTCATTAAATATAATAAATTAAAATAGCTTCGCTTTGTAAATAACAAAACATAATTTAAATATCCGGCTCGAAGGACCATGGAGAAATTGGCTGTTAGATACCGAGGGTGCGGTGGTCTTCAAGGAAACTCCGGATTTTCAATTCAAACAATGTTACAATTTATTTTAGGTAAACTTATATGAATACATGTTTTTTACATCACGAATTAATATTTTAGTACATTTTTTATAACGTTGCAAACATAAACGTCATCTTCAAATGTATTTTTTAGTAATACTTTATCTCGCCAGCAGTGCTGAGATAAAGGTTGCATATAGGTTTAACACAGGCAACACATCATAATTGTGTATATTTTATAAATTACCAGCCCCACACCGCAAGTGTACTATAAACATATATAACATAAAATACAATTAATATTTAATACGTACGTTGAAAATATTACTCTGCTCCACAGTATCTTGTAAATATAGAAAAAATAAATACATACATAAAATTAAATACTATAAACATTTTATAACAACTGGACGAAGAAGAAGATGAAGTGAAAGTGAGGAGCAGCTGCATTTCAAGCCATTAATCAGGTACGTGCCTGCTCAATCTCACTGGATTCCCATCTAAATTGCCCAACACTTCTTTTCCTATAAAGTGACATAGTCCATTGCTGTTCTCAACCCAGCGCCGCTGCAACACGCAATGTGCTGTTTCATTTAATCGAACAAACTAAAATATATACATATATATATTAAGGAGTAACTGAATGTGAGAATAGATTGTAACATGTGTCATCCATGTTGTTGCCTCTAAATTGCCTCTACGAGAGCGCGTGGCTCCGCCCGAGCCGCCTCCACACAAGCGCGCTTGTTTTCGAGATAAACCCATCCTAAAAGCAAACTCGCTTCGGCAACCGTAAAGATAACATTAATTATGTTTTCGCGTTGTTTTTTATGAGTGCCACTCGTTTTGTTTACTACGAAAAGGAGGAAATATCTTGTGACAGTTTTATCCCAGAAATTCAAAATCGGTATATGGTCAATATGGTGAAATTATTGTTTGAAAGTCTTGCTATAATTACACTGTAAATATACTAACGACATCATTGAGTAGTGTAAATATTTTTTGTAAAGTAATTATAATGCTTACTTAAGACTTTTCATGCAGAGTCGACCACAAGTGTTTCGATACTGTATTGATATTCTTGCAATATCTCATAATTGTTATTTACCAATTACTTAAAACTTTTTTTAAAAAAACATTAATAGATAATCTGTGAAAAGTAAATAAGCCAACAACATTTGCCAAACAAAACTTCACAAAGTAACTTATAACATGGACGAAGGGGATCTTCCTGCCGAGACTTTTTCCTCCGCTCTACGATTTGGGGTTTGTTATAAGCTATTTTAGAAGCCGACAAAGAATCGTTTATGGTGTTTCAAACGTACCATACATGTACCATAGGCGACTATAGCCACTTTCCACTGGGTGGGCCGTCTGTCCGTTTTAGACAAAAAAAAAGATAGCAAAGTGATATATTATAGAGCGCTGTATCACCCATAATAAGAGGGTAATAAAAGGCCAGTAAACGCTGTAGATTTACACAATTTAAGAAAGAAAGAAAGAAAATATTTATTTCCAATAGACACACACAATACAAACAGACCTGAAAATGTATTACACACAAAAAATGAATGCCGCAATTTTAAGAGTTGAGATTGGAACTCATGTTTTGTTGTGCTGAAACACGGTGAGAAAGCTATCTATCTAAACTACCTAAACAACCAAATTGACCCGAAAAATTAAAATGACGAAAATGGCAAACTACAATTAAAAAACTATCATATTTTCTGGAATAAACATTACATAAATCTATCCCAAAATATATTCTATAATTCGGGATTGAAAGAATCCCTTCCCTCCACCCTTAGTGTTAAATGTACACAATATCGAATTTCAGCCAAATCGGTACTTTAATTTTCCCGTAAAAGCATAACAAACAGAAAGACAAATATATTTAAATTCATTTATATATTTTGTAGATATGTATTTGTATGGTATGTATATTAAGTATATATCTATGTAATATATAAAATTTCTTCATATATGTATATATATCATTTATGTATTTATTATTAAAATGTAAGTAGTTCGTACTATACGTTACGTATACCACCGTCGCCATTATCATCTCAATTCATTCCTGGGGTTGTCTGGAAGAGATCGCTTTTAGCGATAAGACCGCGCTTTGTACATAAGTAGATATAATTTTAGTCTTTAAGTTCATGATTGTATTGGTGTACAATAAAGTGTTATCTATCTATCTATCTATCTATACCTTTATTCCAGAAATAATCGCATTTTTTGGAATAAAAAATATCCTATATCATCCATCGAAAATATGCAGGTGCAGTAGTTTTTCCGCGCAGACAGACGGACGGAGTTACTTTTACATTTATAATATTAATAGGGATTATTATATTTAAAGTATGACTGAATTTAAAATATTTAATTAATATTTTAATCAAATCATGGTCCTTAAAGTTTTAAAAGCTCTTATTTAAAGTTTAAAAATACATTATTTAAATTGCATTATTATTAATTTGAAATTTGCACCAACCCAATTTGCATTTTGAGAGGATTGTAGTTATTCGATGCTTTATGTACCTGCAAAAGTCCTCTTAAATCCCGTTCAATTTAAAATATTCAAATTACTTTTGAATTGTTTGAAGTTCATATTGAAGTTTAATTACTCTACAAGCTCGAAGCCATTGAATTCTTCGGGCTACAATTTTACAATGTATGCGTAGGAAGTCTTCAATGAAGCACCCTTGGCTGCAATAATGCGTGTATTTCAATGTTTAGCAATTTTAGATTCTATATACATTAAGTTTTTTACAAAAAAATGTACCCCTTTTTACGAAAATTGCGCGGACAGAAGAGCATGAAATTTAGCATGAAGTTTATATACAGAAGAAGCGACATATATTTTTTTAATTATGCATAAAAATATTTTAAATAAAAAAAAATAACATTACGCATGCTACCATTTATTTGATATACACGTATATACACTCTTTTGTTTATTTTTCAAGTTAAATTAACAGCGTAGCTATGGCAAAATCTCTGAATATAGAAGTATATATAGTCTTTTATAATAATTATTATAGTCTAATTTCGACCACGGGCACCACTAGTAACTTATTAATCGCTATCACGCCCTTTCAGTAATTATAGTGGTAAGTAGTTCAAAATACATTAAAAAAAGGACCACGAAAGCTTATGTATTAAGTAATAAAATGAAGGAAACATAAGTTACGCCGCTTCTTCTCTTTTAACGAGAAGTAAAATTGATTTGGGATCGGTGCTACATTCATATCTTTGAATAAGATATTTTTAAGATTCCATTTTGAAATAAATACATTCATGTTCTAACAAAAAAAACACCTAAATTTAGACTATTTTATATCGATAATAGTTTAGTAGCGGGCCCTGTAGACATTGTTCTGCTCTGAAACGTAAAATTTCATCAAAATCGGTCCAGCCGTTTAAAAGTTCAGCAAGATACACATAAACATAAGAATTATGTATACGTATGTATAAAGATGAAAATATAATTTCGTTTTCCTCTCATCGACTAATTTGCAATATTTACATGTGGATTACGTATTAATAATATAGTCGTATTTTGCCCTTGCAAGGTGTTATCGCGTGACTGAAGCATCGCAAATATACTACGAAAGGGTGTTTGTGGTAATTGGGAGCAGACAGAGCTGCTTGTAGCAATGACGCGGGTGCGTCCAAGCACGCATTTCCGCCCGCAAGGGTTTTCCCATCGTGGCGATGTAATTAATCTCGTGTGGGGCGTGGAGGGGCCACAGGGTAGGGAACCCAGTGTGGAAAGTCATTGTATGATAAGTTCTGCCGTGTATTATATACGTAAACAAAAGAACTGGAATCTGTGATTGAGTGTATTTTATTGTTACAAAATATTATAATGTAAACGACGCATATAATGATTTAATATGATTTGTAAGGACCAAACTTAATTACAAATTAAACTATGATAAATATATAAATCCAAAATATGATTATGTATTCAAATAATCTCTGTGCAAACAACGAAGATAACTAGGTCCAAGTGATTATTAAGATTAAAACATTTTTCGTTGCTTTAGTGGAAAAACAAGTATATGACTGGTAGAGTCGGTAAATTGACATAGAGATAT
Organism: Dendrolimus punctatus; assembly: GCA_012273795.1. NCBI lineage: Eukaryota > Metazoa > Arthropoda > Insecta > Lepidoptera > Lasiocampidae > Dendrolimus > Dendrolimus punctatus. The sequence continues at coordinate 628,099 of CM022540.1, forward strand.
TTCGAAGAAAAGTTTCGTAACAAGGACTTTCTATAAACGTGTATTGTATACAAGACTAAGCCTGCGAGAGAATGAGATAGATTACATTATACTCAATAATGTATACAATATGATACAGATAGAGTTGGAAATGTTTTTAAATTTAGTGTTTTTAAAGCTGAAATATATTAGAATAACGATATAACATATGAATTGTGACGTCACAAAGTTTAGAATCCCCCCACCCCTTATCACATATTGTTCCACTTCTACTGCGTGCGAACTGCACACACACGTAAAAAGTATTTTTCAGGTTCTTTGCAGATGGAGATCCATTGTCATCGTCTACCCCAATGGGAAACAGACGTGACAATATGTGTATGCGTGTATGTAAAATATTTGCTTGACCTATTTCTTACACGATTTCCTAAATATGATTACATGTTTGTTCTGAACTTCCCCACTACACTGGTTGGCTGTGGCGGCTAGGACGCCTCGCGCCGTGAGGCGGCAAAACGAGTATCGCCAACATTCGCCTTCGCCGGGGAACATGCACCTGCTGCCTTCCAATTATATCTATCAACTGTGCAGACCATACCCGCGTGGGCTTAATTGCGGCCTCGCGAGCGCGACCGCCGGCGAAGGGCCTCTCGTTTTCACGCAGTTTCAGTCGCTTTCAGGTGCCGGTAATTTATTTATAAATAGACTATACAAAGAAGAAAAATATTATATTTAAGATGATTAATCTAAAATGAAAACATCAAAGCCGCGGCTCGGAACCGCTCTTTATTTATTATTATTCACGGGTACATTTTGAGACTTATGTTTTGAATTTTGAATACGTGAATGTTTAAATACCCGCGTGGGCTTAATTGCGGCCTCTTTATTTAAGTAAGAATTACGATTAAATTTAAGGACAAAGGTGACTTATTTGTTTTATAATCCTTACAACCTTTGCCTATGTAAACATGATAATATATTTAACAAATAAATTACCTACTGTTATTAGCGAGCTATCACTTAAATGGTTTTAACCCTATATGTCTAAAAAGGCAGTTAAAAGGAATGGAGCCACCAGTAAACCACCAGTGTTGACATATAATGTAATATATGTATAATTAGCTTTTAAGTAAAATAGATAATAAAACCATGTAACCAATAGTTGATAGGATAATTTAGTAATAAATAGCAATAAACATAATGAAACACAAACACAGATATGTATAATAGATAAAAACATGTATTAAAGTAAAAGTAAAGTTAAGTATAAATGTAACAAAACTTGTAAGAATAGATGTAATATTAGCATAAACACAATATGTAATAGAAATAAGATTATTAAGATAGAAAAGAAAAAAGAAAAAGAAAAGAAAAGAAAAAGAAAAAGAAAAAGAAAAGAAAAAGAAAAAGAAAAGGAAAAGGAAAAGGAAAAGGAAAAGGAAAAGGAAAAGGAAAAGGAAAAGGAAAAGGAAAAGGAAAAGGAAAAGGAAAAGAAAAAGAAAAGAAAATAAATAAAGACTTTATACCCCTTATTATCCCTTATAGATGTTAAATATAGATTAATTAAAAGAGACAAGAAAAGAATTATCTCTGTCTTGCAGAATGACGGAGGAGTAGGCGAAAAAAAAAACCCTGTATGTCATTTTTTTACTTAATAGATTATACTATAGCGTAGACAAATATATTAATGACAATACAACGAAAATAAGATAATGACACTGACATTCTTAAGTTAAATTCTTTAACATTTTTAATAACTCTTTTTGGAACATAGTTTCTTATTTATTTTTTGGCATGTTTATTTACTTAAATTAATTTGAAAACATCAGTGCAGGGTTATAGCTTCAAGAGATTTAGATTTGTACGTCATGTAAATGATAAGACATACTGGAAACTTTATATTATGTAATACCTATTGATGTATGATTTGCAAATAAACATTGATTAATTTATTGCTCGTACAGTTTGTATATAGAGAGAAATAGAAACGAATGCTAATATTTTTTTAAACATTATGCATTAAAATATATTAAATCAAACAGAAATGACAGACACAACCATGTATTTGATACACACACGCAATACATACTCTTTTGTTTATTGTTGCCTTGGCGAAAGCTGTGTTTATAGAAGTAAAGACTTTGAGGCTAATTATTACGGTCGAATTTCAATTGCGGCGAGCACTAGTAAGTTATAAATTAAGGCTACTTCGCAAATATTATCGCTGTTTGAAGACAAGAAGTGGCCCCCAGCAACTTGTCAACTTAAACATTCTTTTTCTTTATAATTTTCTAGGCTTTTCCTTGTAAGTACAAAAATATGTTATACTGTTCCGACGTAGGCCCCGGCGAAGACAAATTCTACGTACCTACAGATGTCTGAAAGCACATTTTATTACCTGTCGGCATTTGAACTAATTTATTGTAATCCTTTTATGATTGTCTTCTTTTATTCATTTACTAGAGGTTACCCCGCGGCTGCGCCGCGGGGTAACCTCTAGTGCGTGTCTCTTGTTTAAAGAGCAAGTGCTACAGCTTATATTATATTACAATGTTTTTATGTATTTGCCCACGGAAGATTCACTTCATTTTATATCGCTAATTATATATACCATCCCCCGTCCATCTGTCAACAAAATAAATTACAAAACTTGACCAAAAAGGCCAAAATGGTCTAATTGACCAAAAGACGACAGTGACCGACATGGCTAAAATGACGGAATAGGCAAAAACAATCGAAAAGGCCAAAATAATCAAAATGGTCAAAATGACCAGAGGCCAAAATGAGCAAAAAGGCCAAAATGACCAAATAGGCCAAAATGACCAAAAAGGTCAAAATGATCAAAAAGGCCAAAATGACCAAATAGGCCAAAATGACCAAATAGGCCAAAATGACCAAAAAGGCCAAAATGACCAAATAGGCCAAAATGACCAAATAGACCAAAATTACCAAAAAGGCCAAAATGACTAAATAGGCCAAAATGACCAAATAGGCCAAAATGACCTAAAAGGAAAAATTACCAAATAGCCCAAAATGACCAAAAAGACCAAAATGACCAAAAAGGCCAAAATGACTAAATAGGCCAAAATGACCAAATAGGCCAAAATGACCAAATAGGCCAAAATGACCAAAAAGGCCAAAACGACCAAAAAGGCCAAAATGACTTAATAGGCCAAAATGACCAAATAGGCCAAAATGACCAAATAGGCCAAAATGACCAAATAGGCCAAAATGACCAAGTAGGCCAAAATGACCAAATAGGCCAAAATGACCAAATAGGTCAAAATGATCTAAAAGGCCAAAATTACCAAAAAGGCCAAAATGAAAATTATCCCTTGTCCATCCTCAGTATTTAATTTACATACGTGCCGAATTTCAGCTAAATCGGTCCAGTAGTTTTTCCGTAAAAGCATAACAAACAAACAGACAAATATCATTTTATCCCGGAAACTGTCCCATTTTTCGGGATAAAAAGTATCCTATGTTCATCCTCGGTATCGAAAGTATATATATAATGAGTTTCAGCCAAATCGGTCCAGTAGTTTTTACGTGAAAACGGAACAGACAGACAGACAGACAGAGTTACTTTCGCATTTATAATATTAATAGGGATTTAATAGCATACGTTTCTAATTATTGTAGAGAACAGTCTATTGTTCTCGTTTAGGGCCGCTTGCGGCTGCATCCTTAGCCAGGTGGTGCGGATTACGATGACAAGCTGATTATGTCGATGTTGCCGGGCGGGCATCTGTGTTTTACGCGTTTGTGTAGTTCTAATGAACTCCATGATAATACAATTACTCCATGAAAAATTAAGGAAGCAATAGGATATCAATAAGTATCAGTTATTAATTTTTTTTTTTATTGCAGGAGATCAGCAGACAGGCAGATGGCCCACTTGATGGACAGCGGTTACCATCGCCTATGGACATTTGCAACACCAAAGGTGCTACGAATGCGCTGCTGCTCTCTTTAGGGAGGGGAGCCTGGAACCTGGTCACTGATGCCGGAACACAACACAGGGTTATTATGGCGGCATACTCTAGACCAGGGGTGGTCGCCATCCAGTCGGGCAAATGCCCTACCACCTGGCTGTGGGTTGTTTTGTCGCCTCTTACGACAGGCCGCCGGGCCGCAGGAAATTGTATTCTTTCTCCGTTCCTGCACGGATAAAAGTATGTATTATGAATTACGGAATGAGTCAAATAAAAGTGGTGAAGAGTAGGGTCACGTGCCAGTGCGGGCGCGCGCCCTCTGCCGGCGAGTGGCAGTAACTCATCCCCGGCGGAGTTACGGCCACCCGCTCCCGACGATGCGAATATAACTCACAGCGATCGAATCTGTTTTCGAGTGGCTCAAGTGCGGACTATGAATACATTGTGTTTTTATCAGAAAACGATGGTAAACGGGCTAACGACCCGAAAAGGTGGATACCAGTACTCAAAGACCAATAAAATATAATTTTATCCTTAAATAAACAAGGGCAAACTAATACGCAATTTTATGTTTGTAAATATAAAATGGCTTATATTTGGCATAAAAAAATAGGTATATTAATTATTGGCAGTGCCTTCCTTATATATAAAACAGCAATTTTATTATATAGAAAACCCAGGACTTTTTAAAAGAAATCAAGATCAGCGTGAGTGGAAATTGTGTGATCAAAAAACAATAGAGTGGTACCATAGGTAAAACTCGGTAGAACCTCTATGCAATCCATCTTTACAAAAAAACACTTTTTTTTAAATTAACTAATCTACGGACTCTAGTTCCGTACCCTTTTTACAACTTAATTATTGTTAGTTTTTTGAATTCACGCTTATTTTTTTGTGTTATTATGTGTGACATTAATTTTGTGATTTTTATGTTGTGTTGTGTACCTTAAGAATAACTTAATTATAATTATTATTATTTTCTAATTTTAATACTTAACTTGTACTAATGTAGAGTGTATCTGTTACATGCTGTTGTTGTGAGAAAGTGCATGTGCAGTGTGTGCCTTATGTCTATACCTATATATTATCTTAACTAGTGCCTTGTATGTTGCTTTTTCTTTCTGTGCCTAGGTTTTTAATTTTTAGGCTCTTTGTGTGTTTTGGTTTGCTTGTGAATTGTGCGTGTAATGCAATGCGGTGGTAGTGCGCGTTGGTGTGAGTAAGTGTATAAGTTTTGTTATTTTTGATTGTGTGTTTGTGACTTTGTATGGTGTTATAATTTATTATTTAATTGTCGTGTCATGAAACATTTTTAGTTGCTGTTAGTGATGATAGATGGTGTACAGTTTGTACATTTGTTCTTGGTTGTGGTGGTGGATACTGGCAGTTGTTGGTGGAGTGCTGGTGCTTTCTTGTAGTAGGGTGAAGAAAATACACCTTGTCACTTTCAGGGATTTATTCTAGTAGTAGTTTGGATGCTGATCCCTGGTCACAGCTCGATAGCGACTCGGTAGCGACTTAGTAGCAACTCAGTAGCAACTCACCCACAATGTATTTGTGAGTGTTATTTATACTAATGTAATTAATATCAAAGTAGCCTAAAGTAGGCCGCAGCGTCAGCAAAACGCTGTACGTTGAACCGTACAGATGGTTTAGGAGGGGATTATTAAGCCTCCATTAGAAGTTGGACCACCGTCTTGTCTCCCATGCGTATCGCCATTTTTATATTGTAATCCCTGATCTCATCGGCTGTGACTTTCTCCGCTTTGAGGACGAAGGTGGCGGTAGCGTCCTCTTCCCACACGGCTGTGTAGTAAATACATTTACCAGTGTGCCGGGAAATTGCCACGACCGCATGAGGGATGCTCTTGTACAGGTCCATCTTGTTGGAATTGGACCTCACGATCACCACTGTCTCGAAGGTAAGACCCTGAGCCTCGTGTATCGTTTGAACACATGACCCTTCGCCTTCGCCACAGCCTAGTTTTATTAGGCTCTCTTTCTCGGTAATAATAAAAAACACACTATATGTCGCTATTAATATATAATAACTTTCTTAAGATATTAATCAATTTATCAATAAATGTATATAAAACTAAATTACATATACAATGATTTTCTTTTTAAACACATTATTTTTTTATTGCTGGAGTTCAGCAGACAGGCAGACGGCGCACCTGATGGGAATCGGTTACCATCGCCTATGGACATTTGCAACACTAAAGATGCTACAAATGCGCTGCTGCTCTTTTAAGGGAGACTAGAATCTGTTCACTGATGCCCAAACACGGTTCAGGGTTTTTATGGCGGCATACTCTAGACCAGGTAGCTATCCAGTCGGGCAAATACTCAACTACCTTCTGTTTTCTTTGATCTTTAGCATGTAGTAAGTGTAACAATATAAAAGTTGCCTTGACACAAACCTAAAACTCTTATTGATACAATATAATATTGGTTTAGTTTCGATTTGCAAACATTTCAAGGGTAGGCCTGGAAATTGATTGTGTTCAGGCACCCGTGAAGTAGAAGGTAATAAGTTCAGTGCGCCCGGGGCGGGGTCGGGGGCGAGGGGAGCGGGGCATCGGATACCGATCAAAAACTTGCCAAATAGGTACGAGGGCAAACACCTGAATATTTCATGGCGCGAGCAAACGAGCTCACGTATTCCCCGGACGCCGCGCCGCCCGCCTGCCCCTGGAATACCAACTCAGATTTATCAGCCAGACAATAGCGTGGCCCAAGTGGATGCACTGGGGCTGACAGTAACTCACTAACGTAGTCGCTTTTTTATATTTATGGCTTGGCAACTGGGCCTTTAAGCCGGGACAGTTATATTGTCGACGCTATTCCACGGAGTTCTTGTGACAACTTGAAAGGCCACATTTCTCATAAAAATACATAAATACTACTCCAAAACTATAAATATTGTTCATTTTAGAATAATTTTACACATTTTTAGAAAATAAGACACAGCACAACGTCCTCTTTCAGTTCCGGCCAATAACTCCAGGACTTAGTCGGAATTATCTACATTGATCAAACCCCTAAAAAAGATGATGAATCACACGAGATGTTATGATCACAACTCTGCGTGTGTGGCGATTCTCTGTAGAAGGTAAGTGATCACCCACAGAATTGTGATAAATAGTAACATCTCGCGTGGATTCATCATCTCCCTTAGGGATTTGATCGAAACCGGGTTTTCGTAATTTCCCTGTCACATATATAATTCACCCTGACTTCACCGACTGACTGGCTGGCATGTCAACGCATAACCTAAACTAGCTACGATGGTGAAAATTTTCATGCAAATTCTTTATATACTATAGATGCGCAGTAGAAAAGGAATACAACCCAAAAGGGGGTGAAAGTTTGGTACGAAAATTCTTCATTTTCAAAGTAACTAATTTTACCTGCCAGAAGGTTAGAAATAATGCACACGTATATCGGTGTTAATGGAAAATCTGCCCCTGAAGTGTTGAAAATCGGAAAGTAAGTACCTTACAATTTTCTTTGACTTGAGTAGTTTGACTATTTTTAATATATGCGACCGAAGCCGCGGGCAACAAATGATGGAGTCGTAGTTTTGTGAAAGTAAAATGTGAAGCTTTATGCGTGATATATCTATCAAATACGTAAATCAAAAACCTTTTTACGAAAATTGCGCGGACGGAGGCATATGAAATTTCGCACACTTATAGTTTACATAGAGAAGAGTACACTAATATATTTTTAAATTGTTCATAAAATTACTTAAAATCAATAAAAAACATTACACACACTATCGTGTATTTGATACCCTCTTTTGTTTATTGTTAAAGACAATTAACAGTGTAGCCTTGGCGAAATCTGTGATTATAGAAGTATAGTCTTTAACGTTAATTATTACGGTCGAATTTTGAACACCACCAACACTAGTATAAATAGGAAATTCAATTTGAAATACAAATACGAGGCCTGAAACCTATCTCCATCGGAATGCAAGTGTAAGGTGTGACCACGCACCGTGTTCATGTTTAATCTTTCCTATTCAGTGCTACATTTGTAGTTTAATAAACAACAAGAACAGCCCATTGTGCTCGTACACCTCCGCCGTGTGCTTTGTGCGAACAAAACATACGCAAACTTACTCATACGTATTTACACACCTTTAATCCTTTGAAATAAAGTCTAATTTTGTAATCTTCTTTCTATTATAAGTTTTTGCATTCGATACGTATGAACAAAGTTATCATGTACAGTAAGATCAAACCTTAATGTAAAGGAATAAGGTCTGTTATGGTAGTGATGAAGTGCAGAGTGATGGTTATCTATAGAAATGGAAGCGGCACGGTGTTCCGCGCAACTTTTAATTAATCCCCACAAAAAGCGGGTGACAAGTGATCTGTTGGGTTTGTTTTGATAGCTTTTGCTATGCTTATGCTGCTAATTTCGCAACACAAGGACGGAACGCTGCTATATTTGGACTGCTAAATCATTTATGACTGGCCTATTTTCTAGTGGGCTTTTGGCGTCTTTTTTTCTCATAAATCTCGATTCTGAATCCTATGAAATATTATTTATCTTTCGTGAAAAAAATTTTTTTTAAAGATCTACCCATACCTAATCCTTGCAGGAGCCTGTTGTAAGAGGCGGCAAAACAACCCACAGCCAGGTGGTAGGACATTTGCTCCACTGGATGGCTACCAGTCCTGGTCCAGAGTATGCCGCCATAACAGCCGGCTTCGGCATAAGTGGCCAGGATCCAGTCTCCCTTTAGATACCAGCAGCGCATTTGCAGGACCTATGGTGTTGCAAATGCCCATAAGCGATGGTATCCGCTTTTCGTCAGGTTGAACTAAAATCTTGAGGAAGGTAAGAACAAAACAAATACACGTATACATAGTGTCTACATGTTAATAGTATTATATATGTATTAGTATATATCGCTATGAGTTGAAACGAATTCTGTCACCACTTCTACTTCATTCATCTCCGTGGTGTAGTTATTTAAGTGTCGTTCCTAGTCTGCTGTCATGTGGAGGTCCTAATTCCAATTCCATTCCTATTACCCATATACTGTTACGATTTTGTGGGATGTGAATTCAGAAATGCCGACGAAATTAACATACATTTTATTATAGGTACACATGTCATTCACAATTCTTACAAAAACAACCGAATTTAAAGTCGAAACTGAAGAGCAGAAAAGAAATCGAATAAAATACACGCTCTGAAAGTATGTAACGCTTCGTTCGCAGTCAGAACACGACTGACTCGTTCTTCGACGGAACGACCCTGTCCATTTGTAAATTAGACATGGCCTCGAAGCAACATGCCCACTATTATATTTTTAATTTATAAGTTCTATGGCTTCCATGAATTTGTATGGAATCCGCACAGAAGAAAGATGGGTTTATGACGTCTTACGGTGTCGCAAACAAAGAGATTAGCGCGAAGAATAGATTACACAAATTCAAAGGGGTAATAACACACCTGCAAAGGACCGGTTAGCATCAATACAAAAGTAACTTGCTAAAAGCTTCGAAATATACAATATATTAGTTTATCTACCGGCTACCTATATTTTGGCAAATGTCTATAAACGACGACAATCACTTACCATCAGTACTGTTTGTTGGTTGTTCTCCAACAATAAAAGAATCCACAAAAGCCCGTAATCAATTATTGGTTCGTAATTCCTTTTATTAGTGACGTTAAAGCCATCGAAATAAATTGCCTCTCGAAACCATTTTGACCCCTTTTACGGTTTACTTACCGCTGTGTGGGGGAACACTGACCAATGTTGGGAGATAAAAAATATGTTGCTTAGTATCATAAAAGAATTTTGTCTGTGTAAAATATACAAACAAAAGTTATTTATAACTACACTATAATTCAAATTCATACAAAGAGTTATTAATGGTCTTGTTGGTGATGCAGTGGAATGTTGGTGGTTTCTGTATATATCGCTGGTTCGGGTGCCAGGAGGATGCCGAAATAAAACAATATACGGTTATATGAAATATTATAAGACTATATGCATCTCTTTCCGACTCGTCTCTTTCTCGCTTTCAACGGTCGTATACATGTTATCTACGAGGCCAAGCAAATTACACCTATGCAGACGGGTCGGCGAGTTTCTATCATACATGTTGTCGTCGTCAACAGGTCTAATGATTTTTAACACTGTTATATAATATATAGGCTATACATATGATATAACGCTACGGTTTAGAGGAACGGGCGAATATTATAACACGATAAAAATATTTGGTACGTTTAGTTACTACATATAAATGTAGGATTAATTACCTATAGAAACGTTTATATTCTGGAATCTACTAATCTTTTAAATTTTATCCGTTCAAGATCGGATAAAGAATACAATTTCCCGTGGCCGGGCGGCCTGTAGTAAGAAGCGACCAAACTACCCACAGCCAGGTGGCAGGGCATTTCCCCGACCGGTTGGCTACCACCCCTGTTCAAGTATATGGCTACCAAAACCTTGAGTTTTGTCACGGCATTAGTGACCAGGTTCGAGTCTTCCTTAAGAGAGCAGCAGCGCATTTGTAGCACCTTTGGTGTTGGTTGGTTTAATGATGATCATGAAGAAGAAACAAAAAAACATATATATATGAAAACAAAATCTACTTCACATATAGACTAGAGTATAATAACAGAATAATAAGAACTTACTTATTTAATTTTAGTAACTATTTATGAACGAGGGTCCAACTTACCCCGTGGTCCCTCCGTTCTGTGTGGCGTTCAAAATTGAATATTATTTTTGATTGCGCGCGGTCCCCGACAAAGGCCTTGGGGTTGTTTATCCCCGTTGTGACGTCAGACCGTACACGACCCTCTCGTGGCGTGTTACAGCCCTTCCCGTCCCCTGAGGTGGGGCATTAATGTTAACTTCATTGGGAATTAGGTTTGAACCTGCTTGCTGTAGTCATTATTCTTGTTAACCCTCTTAAAAATTTCGATTTCTGAAGTGATAACTTCTTATGGGAGGGTAAACCGCTTCGTTATGTAACGCGTTAGGGCGCCAGTCTGTCTGGCTTCCTTTTCTCTCACGCACACGGGAGCGGTAGGCAGGCTCCTCCTCTCTCACTGTAACCCACAGTGCTAGCCGTATTGCGGTGTAATTACCGAAACTATCTAATGATTATGATACTAATAATGTAACATACATAAAATGCATATTCAAGAATTGTAACTAAAAATAAAATATATTTTATATTCAATAAAAGATTTTAATAATATAACCTTTGCTTACATTATCATATTAATATACATAAAATTTAAGTAATAACCTATTTTTCTCAAGTTAAATAGTTTCAATATTAAATAGTTCAACTTAGATTAGTTTAAGTTATCCCTTCTGTCGGGCGGCCCGAGGCGCACACGATTGTTTTTTTCATAGTGCTATTTAGATGAAAGAAAGAAATGTTTATTTGGAGATATTTTAAATGGGCATTATAAACTCTAAGCAACTAGGTCCTAACTCGGCAAATGCAGGTTGATAACAACCAACGCTGGTCTTATGTGAGCGGTAACGTCACCTGCACAGAACAACAAAAACAACTAATGAACATTTAATATAATTTATAATTAGAACAAATTCAAACAAAAAATAGACAAAAGATATATATTTTGAACTATTTAATATAAGTACATAATATGTTATGAAATTATTATTGAAATGTGAATAAATATGTAGGTACGAGTTGGGCAATCGCTCGCCTGCGTTAGCCTGCGAAAGTGCTGACCACTCAGCGCTTGGTCATCCTTTAGGCTAATGACTAGATTTTAAGCTAAAGTAGTTTATAACAATTGAATTGTAATTAATTTAGTCTTGTAAGAACTGTCGTCGAATAAACTTGACTTAAGAAATTGTTTTTCTTTAAGACTTCTCCGCGCCACCCCACTTATCTTACGTCGTGTACAAAAAGAAATGAAATAGAACTATGAAAAAGACAAAACCAGGCTTACTAAAGGTAAACTGGTAAAGTTAGAAGGTAAATTATAATATGTTTTTATATTGTACAATGAATTCAAAGTTAGAAAAAAAATCATATTTACTGTGGTTGCGATGCGGCCGTGTATTTTATTTTGACAGGCACGTCGTCATGACAATAGGAACGTAACAAAACAACCTTTTTGGAACGAAGTTGCTTATCGCGCGTTGCGAAAGGGGGCTAGACGGAAAAAATTAAGACCAAAAGTTGTAACGACACTTTTTGCTATAGTTATAAGCCGTGCGGTGTGCGCTTGTTTCTCTGTCTGTCTCTCTCTCTTTTGTTTATTGTTAAAGTCAAATTAACAGTGTAGCCTTGACAAGAGAACCTTAATAATGTTCAAACTTATAATTTAAAGTAATTATAGACGAATTTCGACCTAATGGCGACCACTAGTTTATCAATCATAAATGAATAAAAGATTTCACCTAAGTTCATTGCCTGTATTTTTTCAATTTCGCAAAACCCTGCCGGGTGTTAATCCGTGTAACTGTTAGGAAGGTTCGCTCGGGTTTTATGTTGGGGACATGAGAATGTCTGCTCCCGATCCCATCGGCAAGCAATGAGCAATGAGCAGAAAGAAGCGACGGGAGGCGACTGGCGATGGCCCCGACGCCAGCACGTACCGCTCATTACAGGCCTGGCTCACGTTTCACTGCCCAATAATTACTTCAATCAAACCAAACTGTGCCCTATCTATAACCTCATAAAGTTGATATTACCCCGTTTTATTGCACCATCTTTCGACAAATTTGTTGTTTACTTCCACTGAAACATAGACCATATTTTAAAGATATAAGGTTGAATTTCAAATAATAGTTATTGTAAGTTCTTGTGCCAAAACTAAAGCAAGATTACAAAGCTTCATGCGATGTAAGAGATTCCGATAACGGCCCGGCGGCTGCCAGATATCGCCGATACAACTTTCTTATGCTTTGATTTATTTTCGAAAATTTGGTTCGTGTTGTGTGTAACATTTCATATATTTCACGGATTAGTGAGAAAACTTACCGTTGTCACTTTATTACTATAACGAGTAATCTTTTCAATCTGTTCGAGAGTATGGGTAAAACTCAAATATGGCTTGACCGGTTTTGATGAAATTTTGTTTGTGCGTGTGTTTGTCTGGATCCTTGGATGGTTTAGATTTACAATTAGAGCCGGTAGATGGCACTGTATTCGGGTTCAAGAGTATAATTATTTCAGGGCAGGACGTCTGCTGGGACTACTAGTATAAAAAAACTTGAGAGGTGTCAAGGGACACCCGGATGAAACGAAGTTTCTTTCGATTAATTAGTGAAGAAATTGTAATTTTTTTTTTAAGTTATAAAAATATAATGTAATATAAACGTAATCAGTAGGCTCAATAATTGGCTTGTGGTAACTGAAGTAGAAAACATCTGTTTGGGATTCTATTTTATTTAAATGTCTGGAAAAAACTGCACCGATGGTAGTATTATATCTTGTTGCAGATTTAGTAACTACTTCTTCCGTAAAAGCATAACAAACAAAAAGTCAAATATATTTTTATCCCGGAAACTATGTTTATTCTCGGTATCCAATATATACACATACACACACACACACACACACACACACATATATATATATAGATATATGTATGTATATATAAATATATATACATATATATATATTTATTTTTTGGTCTTAAAATTTTCCGTCTAGCCCCCTTTCGCCATTCGTAGGGCGTGATAAGGAACTACGTTCCAATAAAAACGAATTTGCATGCGATGCTAATTTAAAAATAAGTAATCTAGTGGACGTTACTCCAATATCTTAGACAACTTACCTTACGTACCTAAGCCTGCTTATTGTCGTAATCAAAAACTTGTCACAGGAGGGTAGTTGCCCGCCGAGTCGAAGTCGGGGTAAAGACGAACACCTCGAGACCACCCCCATGCATATCCAATATACACCCGATGGTGATTACAATCTATTTTTTCGATTATCAGAAACTGTATCTAAATTAAAGCTGTTAGGTATACTGTGTTTCCAAAGATAATATACAGGTGTTATCTTAAATAAAGTAAAAGATACACTATAGGAAAAGTTCAAACCAGAAGAGTTTCCAGACTGTTTTTTTTACAAAATTACAATATTAGAAAGTGATTTTGTCTAAGTGGGTTTTAGTTTATTGCAAAGTTTACATATTAATACGTGAAGCAAATCTTTGTACCCTTTTTACGAAAATTGCGCGGGCGGGTGAGTATAAAATTTCACACACTTGTAGTTTATGTATAGGGCGTTCCACTAGCAACGCACAACGCCCAAAATGCTCAGCTTGCCGTTCCACAAGGCGACCGCGAGCGTTGCGGTCGTGGCGAAAACGTCACTAATGACGTCATCATTTTCGATCACACAACGCCCGCAACAACCCATGTCAAAAGGTGGGTCGAAGTGGGCGTTGACCACAGAGTATTAATTCTCTCTTGTCAATACATTAAAAAAGGCGCGAATTTTGAAACAAGATGGCGAATGAAAAATATCTTTCTTTATTAATTTTGTAAAATTAATTTTAATGTATTTTAAACAGCCATCTATCATTTTCCTTTATTTGTTATTAATATTTATTTGCATGATTTATTTCTAATCAGTTTTCATTATCGTTGACTTGAATATAATTATATAATTAATGAGAAATTCATTGTTTGTAGACATAGCTTTTGCTGCAGAGTTATACGAAAGAGTTATAACTTAAAATTCAGAATTATAGAAAGATAGACAACAAATAATTCTATGTATTTCTTGAAAGTCTAAATGGCTTTTAAATTCTTCATCTGAATAACGATCGACTATATTTTTTTATTGTGTAATACGTGGTCTGAGATCACGTTTTTTAGTATTACGTTTATAAACTTAACGTCCACTCTTCATCTGAGCTAGGCGAATTGCTTTTTTCGAAATTATTACCGCGATGAAGTAGCCGATACCAATGGGGTCACCCATTAAGGACATTTTGTATAAATACCTATATTTCTTTTAACATAGTCATCCCTATTGAAAAAGGCGCGATTTTCATATTAACCAATGACATTTGCGTATGACATTAATGACATTAACGCCCCATAACCCGTTCCACTAGCTTTTAGGATTGTAACGTCCGCAAGCAAGTGGAACGGCAAAAATCGCGGTCGTGAACGTGGTCGTTGTGAGTCCCTAACGGAACGCCCTAATAGAGAAGATACAACGAATGCATAATATTAAAAAAAAATGTACATAAAAAAATTTAACCAATAAAAAAACATTACACACACTACCATGTTATTTGACACACACAACCTATATACTCTATTGTTTAATGCTAGATCAAAACTAACAGTGCAGCGAAATCTGTAATTATAGAAGTTGTCTTTGACATTAATTATTATGGTCGTAGTTTGACCACGGGCGACCACTAGTAAATGTGGTGATGTCATATGGTCAATGAGAGAACATAATCAGGGCGTTCCATTAGGGACTCACAACGACCACGTTCACGACCGCGATTTTTGCCGTTCCACTTGCTTGCGGACGTTACAATCCTAAAAGCTAGTGGAACGGGTTATGGGGCGTTGATGTCATTAATGTCATACGCAAATGTCATTGGTTGATATGAAAATCGCGCCTTTTTCAATAGGGATGACTATGTTAAAAGAAATATAGCTATTTATACAAAATGTCCTTAATGGGTGACCCCATTGGTATCGGCTACTTCATCGCGGTAATAATTTCGAAGAAAGCAATTCGCCTGGCTCAGATGAAGAGTGGACGTTAAGTTTATAAACGTAATACTAAAAAACGTGATCTCAGACCACGTATTACACAATATAAAAATATAGTCGATCGTTATTCAGATGAAGAATTTAAAAACCATTTAGACTTTCAAGAAATACATAGAATTATTTGTTGTCTATCTATCTATAATTCTGAATTTTGAGTTATAACTCTTTCGTATAACTCTGCAACAAAAACTATGTCTACAAACAATGAATTTCTCATTAATTATATAATTATATTCAAGTCAACGATAATGAAAACTGATTAGAAATAAATCATGTAAATAAATATTAATAACAAATAAAGGAAAATGATAGATGGCTGTTTAAAATACATTAAAATTAATTTTACAAAATTAATAAAGAAAGATATTTTTCATTCGCCATCTTGTTTCAAAATTCGCGCCTTTTTTAATGTATTGACAAGAGAGAATTAATGCTCTGTGGTCAACGCCCACTTCGACCCACCTTTTGACATGGGTTGTTGCGGGCGTTGTGTGATCGAAAATGATGACGTCATTAGTGACGTTTTCGCCACGACCGCAACGCTCGCGGTCGCCTTGTGGAACGGCAAACTGAGCATTTTGGGCGTTGTGCGTTGCTAGTGGAACGCCCTAAATATATTACTATCTTTAGATTATGTCAAAACAACAAATTATTGTATACATTTTTGTTACTAAAATAATGATTTGGTCATCGATCCGATGGAGCCGCCGCCGCCGCCGTCCAATTGATTCTATTAGCGCGGGCTGCGGGCGAACATGTGCGCTCAATTGAACTAGTTTTTATTTATACCTATCTCCGCTGCCCCAATATTATGTTGTCCGAATAATATAGAAATTGAGTATGCGGGGGATGAGGTGCGCAGATTGGGGAAGCCGCAGTCGCGGTGCAGAGAAGAGCAGTAGCACTACCTGTATTCAGTTCAATTTGGTTTTACTTTTCGGCCCTATTAGGCACTTGTGTCAATTTCCAATGGGAACAATGGAGATTTTGAATATCCTTCGTCACGCAAGATATTTAACTAATTAAACGTTATGAAGTGCATAGAAATATTTTTACCTAACAATGCCATTAAAACCAAAAAAATCTTCTAATTTTCGATTAATAATATATAATAACAGTCTGTTCTGGAAATCTGTTCATACAGTTGCTGGTCCGTGTAAACGTGACACTAAATTAAATTAACAAGTGTCTTTTGTATTTTAAACGTGTTTTTGAATATAGTGTAAACTCTATATAACGACACTGAAGGGACTATGCATTTTATTTCGTAATACAGAGTTGTCGTTAAATGTAGAGACATATTTTGCTGCACTAGTAATTTTGTTGAATTTTTTACTTATTTTATTTATATTTTGCGATATTCAGGCATCTTGGTGATAAAGATGTAATTAAAAATTTCGATATCAATTTCGGTCAATCTTTGCCTTTTTTCGATTAGGGCACATTATCCGTAAGTATATTATGGATATTTTTATGTTTTTGTCGAATTAATTCACATTTTTGGGGATTATTGTAATTAACTTACTGTTTTTCGTATCGTCCTGGCGCTGCCGTGAACTTATTGCGGTCACGTCGCTAACTTGGAAGGGCCAGCCGGGGGTGGGCCGGGATCAGCGGCGGGGGGAGGGGGAGGGTTTGTTTAAGCCTTCCCGCTGGAGCTGAACGAAGATGGGATGATAATCGATAGCTATGCACTAATTGGTAGGACGCAAATGGCTATTCGGCCTTTTACACGTCCACTGTGGCTCTCTCGGAGACGGTCATGGTCACTTTGATCGTCGAAGCGGCCTGGGAATTATCTTTACAGATGTTGACTATGTTTGGCGTATTTTCCCAGAAATAATAAAAACATGTACTGACAAGGATGGAGAATGCAATGCTGGGGTGGTTTGGGCAAATAAAGAGAATGGATGAAAGTAGAACTTCAAAACAGGTGTATGATATTTAAGTCAATGGTAGCGTTAATGCCTTCTTAGTCGATGTAATTTATTAAGAAATATAATATTATGAATTAGAAGCTTTTATTCAACTGGCAATGGATGTACCTATCTATGTATGTATATACTTATAAGTTCGGGTGGAATCTTACAAGTTAAATTTGACCAACTTTTCGGTTTCCGATTGAGCTGAAATTCTGCACGCATAATATGTATATCGCGTGAAAATGCAATAATATCGTACCATGGAGCTGATCTGATGACGGAGTCGGTAGGTGGCAATAGGAACTCCTGTACTAAGCGAGATAGACCCGTCGTGTTAGAGCTGGTTTTACTTGTCTTGGCTAGCACTCTGCTGCTACGTGATATCTAGAATCTCAAAATCTTGTACTTAAAGACCTTTTTAAAAAAGAAACGTCTCCTAAAACAATAGAATAGATTATTGTATAGGCTTGCGAGCAGAACACATCTCGTGCAAAAGTGTCTCGATTGTGAATGGTGAATGTACATTATCTCCCGAACCAGTAGTCTCTCATTGAAGATAAAGATCCCGGAGTGAAACCGCTGGCTGCCGCAATACACACCATGGTCAAATGCCTCAAATAAACGTGTTTGTATGAAGACTTTAATAGATAGAAGTAAATAAGCGATAGTTGAATAAACAGATAAAAAATCTAAAAAATTTCATCGTTTATGTAGTCTACACTAGAAGTTGTTTTAAATAGCTTCAATATGTTTAGATTTTTCTAATATTACAAGCTTCTGCCTGCCATTTCGACCGCGTGGAAGAGTAAAAAAATAAGTTAAGAAATCTTCCCGATTTTGAAACATCCTTCATTGGTGCTCCAATCCTATTGGTTTTAGCGTGATCATATATAGCCTATTTACCTTTCTCAATAAATGGGCTATCTAACACTGAAAAAAATTATCACTCAAATCAAACAAACAAAGTCTTCAGGTTTATCATCATCACTACATAGTATAAAACAAAGTCGCCTTTTCTGTCCCTATGTCCCTATGTGCGCTTAAATCTTTAAAACTACCCAACGAATTTTGATGTGGTTTTTTCCAATAGATAGAGTGATTCAAGAGGAAGGTTTATATGTATAATACATGCATCATATACTAAGGCAACATTGCTAATTTTAGAGGTTTGCACCCGTGCGAAGCCGGGGCGGGTCGCTAGTATATTAATATAAGATAGATTTGTATAACAATAGTTGTTTTAAGTATTTATAAGAAAATCTGTTTTACCGTATTATTTATACAATAAAATTATAATAATACGTGAAAAGTGTTCAGGCATTTTCATTTCACGCCAGGATTCAAAGCAGTGCGGTAGTAAATAACGCGCGGAAAACCGCGAAGCGTACATTTATTTAACGATGTGCTCGAATTGCCACTTTTCAAACAATGTATTATGCGCCTAGCGTTATTCGGACTCATACATACACTGTCCACCAAGACATCTCTCATCATCGTCTTCATCGTCTTAAGGTGTTGTTTTTGTACGCAGGCTACGGAATTAGTGGTGTATTTACTAAATTATGCACGTACATACATTTTTATGGTTTTTTTTATATATGTAGATAGATAGATTAATCCCACAAAAGTGCCTTTAAAAATCACATTTAATTATTAAATTGTTTTTTATTAAACATGCTGTTTAATTAAAACCACACACCATATCTATAATATTATAAAATTCTAAAAATGCTATGTCTGTACATTGAATTTATTTAAAAAAGGAAACAACAACTGGAATACGTTATAAAAACGACGGAGAACATGATGCAATTTTCTTAAAGATTTCTTGTCTCTTTGTTCGCGATTAACGTAAAAATGACTGGCCCGATTTCATTTTTTGGGGTTACGGGAATCCTGCGGGAATTTCAAGCCAGGCGTAGACCAAGTCGCGGGCATATTATAACACACCATATCTTTTGTTTTTGTGTAAAGAATGTGTAAATATATGACATATTTAATCAAAACTTTGACAGCGTTTAATCATTATAAATATTCATAAAATCGCGGGCGATTCCGCCGGCGTTCGGCTGTTTAATTATAGATGAAGTTCGTCGCATGTAATTTATTTTGCAAACAGAGCGCGGATAAATCAGGGGAATATATTTATGTTGCAATCCCCCCCATCTGTAATGAGGGAGGAGGAAGGGGGAGGTGACGTCACAATGTTATCGCGACCCACTTTCATAACATTGACTTACATTCCACATCCGGTGGGATCTACATAAACGCCCCCTATTTTGAATTGAATCAATTCAATTTCATGCTCTGCCCCGTCTGTCGTTCTTACGCGAGTAAGCTGCTGACAAGGGGCGCATAAAAATGCGCTTATTGCACAACTCTTTGTAGGTTCTTGCATAAATGTTGGCAAAACAGAATTGTGTCACCTTTTCCAGGCGAAAACGTCGTCGAGCAATACGCGACCTGACTCGCATGTATGTCATGCATTACATATTTGTCAAGTTTTTCTGCTTTGTTTGTTTACAAGGGGTATCCGCTTGAAGATCATAGGCCAGGCATGTGTGTGATTCGCCTCGTCGGGATGGCACTAGCATCCCAGCCGGAATGCTATTACCGTGCCACGGCTTGGGATACCCACCAAAACCTCTGGGTGATCCTCGAACATCCCGAACGACGGACGACGGCCTCTTTACGAACTGGCCCCACTATTTGCAGTGAGTCTCAGCTCAAGGTGAGAGGGGATGATTTTCAGCCTGTCTTTGTATACAGTATACCACATTTATTTCCTCCAAAAATACTGGCTCTCGCTACAAACAAGGATAACTCGGTCTAAACTCAAACTACTAGAAATTAGAAATGGTCGACAATTAGCGTTGTTTTTATTTCAATCACCCTGTTGCCTTTTTTTCTAAGAGAAACTTGGTCCTGATGAGGGCAGATTTCTTGTTCACAGGTGTTCGTTAAAAATACGGTACCGTCTCAATCTTTAGGTAGGTACTATAAAATGACTGAATATTCTTACTGTAATAATAATGCAATAAAGTATTTTCGTTAATTATTCTCCAAATCTTTTTAATAATTAGCATCAGTATCAATATGAAATTCAAGAATAATAACATACTGTTACATATAACCGACCTTGCTATTTAACAAGTACATAACAGTCCAAAAAGATATGACGTAAGTGAAACTACAAGCAACAAGCCTCCGAGTTGGTTAGCGTCGGTACACAGCCACCAGCAAATTGGATCCCGGCCGGCGAGTTTTAAAGTAAACAACTCAACGCAATCGAATTCTGTCCGAAGCGCAGTTCGCTTCGCGGACGAGTTAAATGCCCCCTTAGACAACCACCAGCACAAACTGCGATTTACGCTACCCAAGTTCTTCGTCCGCTCATTTTATCATTAAGTTTTGACGCAGTACTCATCTTAGTGCCGACCCGATCTTTGTGATACCACGCTTACACAGAATATCGGTACGAAACGGTTAGCCTCGAGCTGATCGTGTTTTAGACGATTAGTGAGAGTTCTGATGTCTTACTTCCCCCCCCCCCTCGCCCCACTTTCTTCCATCCCTCCTATCCCTGCCTAAAGGCTGGCAACAATATTACAAATGTCCATGTTCCATCAGGTGACTATCAAACTTTTCTCAACATGTTGTATGAAGATGGACAGGTAATCATCCAGTTTCTTTGGGCTGCGTTGCTCATATATGATTACATTGCCTAAAACAATATTCTTGCTTGTAGGGAGGCAAACGTAGTATCGATATCTCAATTAACTATCGCTACATAATCTTCGTGACCAATGTTTGATTGTTGAAATTTTATAGTGTATTTCAGTTTATGTCTATTTTTTCGTGAAATTGAAATACACGCTAACTGTAACAAATGTTGGTATTCAGTGAGTGGTTTGTCCTATACTGTAAAATGAAAAAGAAATGCAAATTTTCAACACTGATGTGCTTGAATTCGATACCTCAAATAGATAAAAAAACAATTGCCCAATATACTTTGTAAATCATTTATATAATAAATATCCATCAATTTATAAAAAAACACATATACCATTAGACATAAGCAACACACTCCACATGCACAAATTTCACTACATATCTTTTTTTTTATTTTTTATTGCAGGAGATCAGCAGACAGGCAGACGGCCCACTTGATGGACAGCGGTTACCATCGCCTATGGACATTTGCAACACCAAAGGTGCTACAAATGCGCTGCTGCTCTCTTTAGGGAGCCTAGGACCTGGTCACTAATGCCGGAACACAACACAAGGTTGTTATGGCGACATACTCTAGACCAGAGGTGGTAGCCATCCAGTCGGGCAAATGCCCTACCACCTGGCTGTGGGTTGTTTTGTCGCCTCTTACGACAGGCCGCCGGGCCGCAGGAAATTGTATTCTTTCTCCGTTCCTGCACGGATAATATGATATACATCACTGTAAGAGCAACATTCCGCACTGGAAAAAATTATTATAGTAATATAAATTATAAATATAATTAACTTTAATTTACAACATAATACACATATCGTAAAAACACCCATGCAAAATATGTCACAAATGAAATAAAACCAATAATCAAAGCGTGTAATTTTTCAATAATTTCCAAATTGAATTTCAACTTAAAAAAGGTACGGAACAGAAGACCGAAGAATCTGTTGAAAAGAAAGTTGCTAAACATCGATACTGCTATATCTGCGAACAACATCTCGTCCCTAATTGGGCATAAGAACCGCGCACATTGTGTCGCTGCCTACGGCCGCGCCCGTGGCTGCTTTCCATCAGAGAACACCGTTTGCTAATAAACCAAAAAAGTTTTAATAAATATTTCGCTTTAAATTAAAACCGGGAGACTGAATAAAAAACGTCCTTCTCAAACGAGACGAATTTAAATTGTGCTAAGAGGAAACATTATAAAAGTATGAAGTAAGAATTATAATGAAAACGCTGACAAATTTAAATAAATATTAGGTTTGCTGACCTTGTTCATTTGTGTCAAGTGCCTCTACTTAGTGAATTATGCACAGCGCCAGATTTGATGGGTACTTTCCCAGAAAATAATTACTGCTATTTCCCGACACTGCCATCTAGCCATTGATGTTAGTCCCCATTATTTTGATTAATTTTTATTTCCAGACAATCTAAGAGACGCTGAAGATATTTTTTTATCAAATTATATTGATTTGTATACACGGCCATGATAGCTTGGCAATCGAAAAGTGTTAAACGAATAACTCTAGTCTTCCCCCACTAACTTCAATAACTCTATTATTCTATTACTCTTAGTAAATGAAAGGAGAGTTAGGGACGAACATCAGAACACTTATCTTTTAGAATTCAAGTAAATGTTACTTGCCTCAGAATTTACTGAATACAACAACCTACGCGTATCGTAGGAAACAACAGATAAAATGCGTACGGAATGTGAAGAGTTCTTATGTCTCTGGCAGCGCTCAATAAGGCGTACAGCAATGTTGGCATATAGTAATTTGGAGGCATTCGGATAATAGTGCGCAATAGGACGGGTGGCCATCCTCGGGGAAATATGTGGACGGAAAGAGAAATGGCCGAAGGAAGGCCGACTACACGACCGTGGCTAATCTGAGCAGAGATGTTTTGAAAGTCAACTTGGCGAGATTGTGCCGAGAAATAATCTCGCTCGAAACCTAAGCACATTAATTCTGTTGTTACGGTACATACCTTTTGTTACATATGAACAAAATAGACTTGCTGCCTAAGCAATGGCTTCATGTGTTATTGGATTTCTTTAATGGGATGAATATAGATTTATTAGCAACGGAAAGAGCATTTTGAGACTGCTCCAAGAAATAATAATATATGGTAGAGAAGTTGTCAAGCGAAGGGTGTCGTATTTTTTTATTGCTAGAGTAGAGAAGGCAAGCTAAAGAAAGGTCTGTCTCATGAAAAGTATTTTTTTAAGAAAATATAACTCATTAATATTGCAATCTAAAAAGACTAATAAGTCATGTAAATAGCATATAACTTTTTTTGAGGCTGTGAAAATTCATTCCGCACATTACCGGGTCCTATGCTAGGGATTCGACTAAAGCTATGAGAATTAGCCTCTGAAGATAGCGCAGCTAACAGTCAATCGCCGCTATGTTTGAACTCTCATCAAGGTACCTCCCTCTTTATGGAGAGGTAGCCCATGATCAATACTCCACTAAAACCACCCTCCTTCCATGTGCCGCGCGCTTATGGAAGAGCGTGAGAGTCAGAACGTAGTGACGCCCACGCTGATCCTGCGCATCAGTGCTTGAGAGTGCCCCCGGAAGCAGGGCAAACTCACTTCGTCAACAGAGGGATGAATCCTCCGCTCCCTAGATGCTGGAAGGCACCTGATTTAAATATAACCTAAATTAACTTTCATAACACTTTTCTTATTGTCTCTATTAAGAGGAAAATATCTTCATGTGTTGTTGGGGGTGGAAAATAGGATATAAATAACAAAGCTAATGCAAGTCCAAAATATTAAATCAATTAGAAGTCTAGAAGATTAGACGTTAGATTATACAGGGTGGCCCAATAGAACGTGCATATTGCATCATCTTTTTTCGCGGGGTAGAAAGTGCGCGGGCGGGGGGACCCTGCATTGTTGGGTAGGCGGGCTCATGGAGTTATAGTCACTATGAGTCACTTCGACGGGAAGCGTCGCGCATTTTGCGTGCGCGCATTTTACGAGAACTCTCGTTCATACATCGTTACTAGGCGTTTATATTGTTCTGAATATGGACT
Organism: Dendrolimus punctatus; assembly: GCA_012273795.1. Classification (NCBI taxonomy): domain Eukaryota; kingdom Metazoa; phylum Arthropoda; class Insecta; order Lepidoptera; family Lasiocampidae; genus Dendrolimus; species Dendrolimus punctatus. The sequence continues at coordinate 652,489 of CM022540.1, forward strand.
ACGGCAAATTAGTGAAGCTCCGAGTGCTAATTTAATTAAAATATGGGTACAGCGTTTTGAAGAGACTGGTTCAACGTTTAAACCACAAGCAGAAGGTCGTCCAAGAACATCTAGGACCGACGACAATATTGAGAGAGTTATGCAGTCTGTACGAGGAGATCCACAAATGTCTACTCGCAAGAGATCGTCTGTCTTACACTTATCACGACGAAGTTTGCAACGAATTTTAAACTTGGATCTTAAACTGCATCCTTACAAGCTGCAGTTAACACAAGAATTGAAAGAGTCTGACTTCGGAGCAAGGCTCGCATTTACTAATGAAATGCTTCGATTTTCCAATTTTGACAATATCCTTTTCTCAAATGAGGCCCAGTTCCATATCAATGGGTTCGTAAACCGTCAAAATTGTCGTTACTGGAACAGTGAAAATCCCAAACTCAAGCACCAGAACCCACTGCATAGTCCTAAAGTGACAGTATGGGCAGCAATCTCTGGTAAAGGAATAATTGGACCGTTTTTCTTTGAAAATGCGCGGGGGCAAAACGTCACTGTTAATACCGAACGCTATGTTGCGATGTTGGAAGGTTTTTTGGCTCCAGAGCTTGAAAATTCAAGAATAGTGAATTCTAGGACTTGGTTTCAACAAGACGGAGCTACCTGTCACACATCAAATGACTCCATGGCGGTTGTGAAACAGATGTTCCCTGGCAGACTGATTTCCAAAAGAGGTGATATCCCATGGCCCCCACGTAGTCCAGACGTCACGCCTCCTGACTTTTTTTGTGGGGATACCTCAAGAACAAAGTCTACAGCAATAATCCGAAAAACATCGATCAGCTCAAGGAGAATATCCGTGGTGAAATGGCAGCAATTACACCAGCATTACTGAAGAAAGTTTTCAATAACTTCCGTTTGCGATTAGAGGAGTGTCGTCGTAGAGAGGGTCATCATTTAGACGATGTTATTTAAAAAAAAAACTTCAGTCATTTCTTAATAATACCTCAGTTTTATTTTAACTATACCTTTTGTATTTATTTTTTAATCAATATTTTAAATATGCACGTTCTATTGCGCCACCCTGTAGTTAGATAATGACGTTGAAAGATTCCCTGACATACATTTATACAATCAAATGGACCAAGCTTCAAGTGAAGACAAGGATTCGGATTATGTACTCGTGTTTTTATGGTTTATGGCATGGGCAGAGGTAAGTAAAAATCTATGATAAGAATCAGATTAGGTTTTTAGATTTGTGTGTATAAGAAGGGACGAAATGTGTTTATTCAAACTACTTAAAGAAACACCTTTTGGAAATTTAACTTTGTACATAAAACCCGGAAAAGTGTATTGAGGTTGTGAGGGTCTCGCTTAAAGCAAATGCGATTGTTCCCAAAATGGGGTGGGATTTTACTCGGTGAATTTATTTTTGGTATTTTTACTTTCCACGCGGTGTTTGTTCCCAAGGTAGTTTTAGCAATCAGCATATAAATACATATCGTCACGCCTATTTCCCATTAGGATGTCACAGACGATAGATCCTCCCTTGATACGACCCTGCCAATAGGGTTGCCGCCTTTTTTAAAGAGAATATAGTATTTTTGTTATTAAGCTGTAAAAATTTAGTACTTCTGGGGAAAATATGGTATACATTAAAATTTCGTTTGATATTTTATTTATTTCATTATTGAGCTGCCATGGGTTTTATTAATTCTTTTTTCTTTGGCCAGCACAGTTTTACTTTTTTCAAAAATGATCAAGATTTCAGAACAAAAAGTATGGCAATTGAATTAATGAAGAAAATATAGTGCATTTCGTACTATATTATTTTTCTATAATATGTATTACAAGTGGCTGAAATATAGTTCGATATTATATATAGTACGGTTGGAAACACAACCTCATAAACAATTTTTGCTTCATCTACTTTTATTAATCATACACGTTTATTTAAGGCGTTTTTCTACCCAACCTTTCTTCAAAATGTCTTCAATTTGATCATGGTGAGTACGCCGTGGTTTACCGGTATTAACTCCAATATTTACACTAAGCAGAAATCAGAAATCATTTATTCATAACAAAGTTACACGTCAATTTCTACATCAGTTAATACTAAAATTAAAATTATATCAAATTATAGGATATGAACTCCTCATGATTATAGAAGGTGTGCTCGACTAACCATTTCCTGAGCCGTGTTTTAAATAAGCTGACGGATGATGACTCCGTTATCCTACTCGGTAGTTTATTATATATTAGCGGTCCCATGACATGTGTCAATCTCCCCGATTTCTCAAGTCTGTGTTTTATGTTACTCATGTCATTCCTATGCCGAGTAAAGTGCGTATGCACGTCACCATGCTTGGCATAGGTATGAACATTAAGTCGCACATACACCGCAACTTGATAAATTAGTATACTCGGTAGGGTGAGTATACCCAGTTTTTTAAAAAGCGGTCTTGCTGACTCGCATCTACGCACCCGCACTATTGCGCGTACGGCCCTTTTTTGCATGCGGAAGGCACGCTGCCAGTCAGCAGCGCGCGCCCACAGCTCCGTACCGTATTGCAGCAGCGAGTGGACAGTAGCGAAGTAACATGCCCGAGCGACGTCCACCGATACTACACGTGCGACCCTACTCAATGCATAACACGCTCTTCCTAGTTTAGAGCAGAGCCCGTCAATATGGTTTGTCCACTGCACTGTAACGACTAACCTTAGTCATTATAATATAGTAAGAATATAATTTATTTGAATATAAAATCGAGGAACGCCTCCCAAAACAATAGAATTCAATATTGTTGAGACAGTCCGTGAGCAGAATATATCTCCTGTAGAAGTGTCTTGAGAGAATATAAAGTTATATCCTAAACCAGACCTGATTTGGAGATTAGATTAAATCCCAGTCAGCTCCAAACCCGTTAGCCGTCACAGTACCGCTGTATAGTTCTTTTCTGATACTCTTTGAATCCATGCTCTGTACATGCCCAACCCCTTTAAAATCCGTCTGACGTTTATTCGAATCAAAAGATAGCGAAAATACATCTTTTAGAATTGTTTTCTGTCTGATAGAGCATCACGAGAAAACTACTGAACAGATTTAAATGAAATTAATCTTATAGCCAGTTTGTATTCCGGCAACACTTGGAATATTTTTATCTCCACAAATGGTATCGTTTCAAAAACACAAATAAAACTAGATACCTAAATGACGCTGTGGTCATGTTTTATTGCGCCGCCATTTCAATTCGTTGTCAAAGAGGTCGTGATTTCAACGCGAACGAAGTATCGTTATCACAACTAGTAGATAATAAAGTCAATAAATTCAGTTTGCATTGTGCATGGATTTTCCAAAGCGACGCAGTGGAGCATGCATCAATGCGTGTGGGCTATATTTGCCAAATCCCAACCCGTTGGCGGCTTTTTCACTGTAAAGTCACGGCTGCTTCCCAATTTATTCACAAAGTAGTAGTATGTATACATCAAATACACAAACTTATCACTTATGACCTAGGTATTTAAAAAGTACCTACTGATATAAATACATAAATATGACAACGAATTAGAACATACGCCGGATTTCACAACTGCACCGCTCGCCATGAAGGGGATATTCACCCCCATTTCCGGGAGCTCCCTCTCTATAATACGCACCGGTTTTCTAGAACGTATGTTCTGTGTACTGCAATGATTTGGAGGGAACATCCCGCCGAGGTTTGTCCTCTGCGTTACTACACTGAGTTGTTTAAAAAGGGAGTCATAATATCTCTTCGGGACCAGTAACGCGTTGGCCCTTGCGTTGCAAGACCTGCCATCAAGTGGGCCGTTTGCCTGTTTTCATGTTTATGGCAATAAAACAAACCATAGGCAGCATGTTTGCTGTTCTCCAGTAATTCAATATATATATATATATATATATATATATATATATATATATATATATATCCAGTGCAGTGTGTGCCGTTCTTTATGTAAGCCCAGATTTTCGATCCGCTCTCGACAAATCAATTAGCGATTAAAACGAACCAATTTCCGCTCGTGTCCATGTTTTTTCGATCCTTCAATCACATCACATTCGGGGTAAGCTAGAATTAATTGTCACTCGAAGTATAAAGCTTTTTAGATTACTGACGTTTCTGTCAAACTGAATAGATTTTATTTCTTGAAAAAAGATTTTTTTTACAAGCTTTTATTCAACTTGCAATGGATGTTTGTAAGTTCGGGTGGAATCTTCGGAATTCATGTATTTTTGTACTAAAATATTCGTTGCCTTCCTGAAAATACCCTTTGATACTAAATACTGGCAAAATAACCATTATCTAAGTTACCGGCAAGCATAAACGAAGTCGCGGGAAAATTCTAGTAATGAAATATAAGTCGCATCGAGTTTTGACGTGACAACGTCTTATAAGTGGATGGAGCCGGCTGCACGCACGAAAAGACATGACTCATGCGGCGATACTTCGCTTTGAGGCGTTCCATTTAAGGCTTGAAGTGTAAGCGAGAGCGCGGAACGAGCGACAAAGAGGCACAATCGGCCTCCGCGTTCGGCAGCGTAATTGACCTAATTGTATTTATGCGTACAAATAAATGCAACTTGATCAATTCAATTGTAATTTCCATTTACCTCCTTCTCTATATCCATAGAAAATATCTATCAAACAAATAAAATTAAAATTTTCTTTTGAAAAATGAAACCATTCCATCAGTATTTTCTTATGACGTTGTCACGTTCAACTATCGTCAGTAAACCGACTATAAAGACAACCGATTTTTTTACTATTAAAACGTTTTAAACAGTTAATGTTGGGCCTAAACAGATTACTGTGATTAGAATGAATGTCGTTCCGCTTAGCGCCGGCATGTGATAATTAGCGGCCACACGCGCCTTCATTAACCGCATGTCGCGAAACTGTTTGCTCATGGTTGTTATTTAAAGCGTGTAGTGGAGGGTTAAAAGGGTGCCGCCCCTTATTGCGGCGATCGATCAAAGGGAAGACGGCTTCCCGTCACACTTATTACAGCCTTAGAGCTCTCCACGAAAATGGGTGTGCTCCTCTGTCTACATCTTGCAATTTAGGCGGAAATATTTAATGTATGGTAAGTTAGGGCCGTGTTAGAATAATTATTGTGGTTGCAGCTCTTAGGGTTGGCTTTCAGCTAAACGTGTTTCATGGGATGACTCACTATCTGGCTGTTAAACTTTGGAATATTTCTATTTGATTATTTCTTAAATTAGTTTGAGTATTTATGCATCTATTGCCATTTCCTGCACCACTTATATCGCTTGATTCTTTTCTTGATTTAGGTTGCCTGGAAGAGATGCTTTGAGCGATAAGACCGCCTATTGTATTCTAAAGAATGGCAACGGTGTTGGAAACGCCATAGGCGACCTTAACCACTTGTTCGCATGCTTCAGGCAATTGAGAAGAATGTGATGATGTACTGGTAGGTTTTTCAAGTGTGCGTTTGTGGCTAAATCCAGAACTATGAAAACTAAATTGTTATAAATAGATTTTTGAAAAATCGGTTATCCTAGTTATAGGCTGGGCCATCCACGAATTGCGTCACTCGTTCTTGTCACATTTGTGTGACTCCTCCCTCTCTAGTGTGACATCACATATGCATGCAATTGTATATCAGGAAATTATGGTTTTTTTTATTGCAGGAGGTCAGCAGACAGGCAGACGGCCCACTTGATGGAGAGCGGTTACCATCGCCTATGGACATTTGCAACACCAAAGATGCTACAAATGCGCTGCTGCCCTCTTAAAGGAGACTGGAACCTGGTCCACTAATGCCGGAACACAACTCAAGGTTGTTATGGCGACATACTTTAGACCAGGGGTGGTAGCCATCCAGTCGGGCAAATGCCCACCTGGCTGTGGGTTGTTTTGTCGCCTCTTACGACAGGCCGCCCGGCCGCAGGAAATTGTATTCTTTCTCCGTTCCTGCACGGAGCAAACAAGCAGTTCCATAATTAGTTTAATTTCTATTTAAATCAATTACTAATCATTCAAACAATACACTCACACAGATAGAGTTGGGAAATGCCCCTTAGGAATGGTTACGCTAAACCCGTAGAAACGTTGTTTCAACCAAATCTATGTAATACAATTTTATGCTTAAGACATCTTTAAAATAAATTCATAACTGATAATATTGAATGGACTTTGTTGTGATGACCGGAGCCTGGCGCGGCCGCCCAATAATTGGATCCCTACCTCGGGATTAAACCGTATTACCAACCTAATTACAAGAAATTTAATAGATCGAAAACTTGATGATATTTTCTAAAATAAGGGGGTTTGGATATCGACAATTCAAGCTCATTAATGACACTTTTATGTTAAAAATAGGCTTATTTTGATAGTTTAAAATAACGACAACGAGATCGGGAGCGGCTTTTGATGGGCAAACTCTTTGAAAAAGTTAATGCAGACAGGAGACCGGGTGATAATTACAGATAGTTTAGTTTGCCATCATGCGCTCGAGAAAACTGACGGAGAACACGGTTTGCCACTTTTCACCTTAAATCTTTTTAATGAATTATTGCACATAACATTAAAATACAATGGGCGGTGTTGTCGCCAAAGGCGATCTCCTCCAGACTACCCTATACAATTGTTCTGCGTCCTGTGTGTTGTTTCCGTGTCCACTGTGTACAAAATAAACGAATAGCCTAAACTCATCAAATATCGGCTTATGATAGGAGACGCAACAGTGAAATTGAGTTCGCTCATGAAATATCTCCGGCGGGCGGGGCTTATTACGCTCATCCTGTCCGAAATGGTTAGACGCTGCCCGGCTGCACGGCGTACCCCTCCTCCCGGAGGATTACATAAATCTTTGCTATTTTCCGCTCCATTTGCGGCGCTGGCTCATATCAGTGCGGCGTTGTTTGTCTGCGAGCCCATGCGGACGAACGCGGCTCAGTGTTAGCGGCCCCATTATGCCTACACATTCGATGTCGTATTAGCCATCGGGCCCCATATGTGTTCACTTATCGCATAGATGCTTCCAGGCGGTGTGGATTTACAACCTTACTATTATGTTGATAATCTTTATATGCAGAGTAAATGTTACAAATAGGTCACTATGGCTAAAACTATAAGATACTAGTTGCGCCTCGCGGGTGCACTCACGTGGTGATGGAAAATTGTTATATTTTGGATAATTAACTCTATATCTTATTATTTATATATTATAGTCTATTTTATTCTGATGTATAAGCTATATTATTCAAAGTTTCATCAAAATCCATTCATTAGTTTTGCGTGAAAGAGTAACAATCATACGTACATTCCTACATTCTTACAAACTTTCGCGTTTATAATATTAGTAGGAAGTAGGATATCAACAAATACTCAAAGGAGGCCCAAGGTCGATTTTGATGACCAAAGCGAAATCATTAGATTTTTATAAAATCAGCCATATCCTGAATCAGTCGGCTGATTTTGAAAAAATATAACAGTTGTATTACAGCAAATTATAGGAATGTCAATCTATCCGTGCAGGAATGGAGAAATAATACAATTTTCTGCGGCCGGGCTGCCTGTCGCAAGAGGCGACAAATCAACAGGTGGTAGGGTATTTGCCCGACTGGATGGCTACCACCCCTGGTAGAGTATGCCGCCATAACAACCTTAAGTTTTGTTTCGGCATTAGTGACCAGGTTTCAGTCTCTCTTAAGAGAGCAGTAGCATTTTTTTAGCACCTTTAGTGTTGCAAGCGTTCATAGGCGATGGTTGCCGCTTTCCATCAAGTGGGCTGTTTGCCTGTTTTCTGAACACTTGCAATAAAAAAAAAGTCAAAGAAATCTGTGTTGTTAACATTATTTCCATAATATTTTTTTAATTTGTATTATAAATAATATACAACGGACCACGGCCAATCCAAGACCCTCACACCATAGTAAATAACAGGAAATTCGTTTAAGAAATTTATCGTGCCAGGAATCGAATTCGGAGCCTCTGCGTTGTACTTCAGCCGGCAAAAGTTTAGCCCAATCAACCACAATGGTCGAAAAATATGAATATATGTAAGTAAAAGTTAAGAAAAATGTACAAGGATAAGTAGAAGAAATAAGTAAATATTAAACATTTTAAAGACATTTTGTTATTCAGAGATAAATAAGTTTATTTATATGATCCATACAATTTTTAAAATGTCCTGACAGATATTAATCTGGTAACCATGCCACAAATTAAAAAGGTAAAAGACAGTGTCAATGGTCTGTCTGTTTTATCTATGCCTGTTGTTGTAAAGTTACCGCTGTCTCGCTGTGTCCAAAGCAAAGAGTATATTGAATATATAAAGTGCTGTTTCGAGATCAAAAAAGCATTTCCTTTAATAAGTACAAACCGCTAATAAATATCCACTGTGCATGACAAAAGAAAACATGTTTTACTCTGCCAGCCCACGACCCAAAACGTCCTTAATGAAAAAGTTCTTTCAAGATTAACAATGATTTACACCATTCCCGTGGGCAGTAAATCCACGGGGCTCGTGTGCCGATCGCGACGGCAGAGGCCCTGACATGGGGCGGACGTGATCTGAAACCTCGGGCCGGTCATTTCGCAAAACCAAGGCACGTCATTCAAATCTTACCCGTGTCATTGTGTGACCACCGTTTTGCACTTGATGAAGGTATATCTGTGGGAATAAAAGTTGGAATCTCCGGCGATAAGTCCACTGTCTCTGACATGGATTCGTGCTAGCCATAGACTAACATTATTATTCAGAACGCTGGTCGTTAATCTTATTTTAAATATCATTGCTTACCCCCCATTTTACTCGTATAAAGCATTTCAAATACACATGCATGTACGAAAATGTAAATGTAAGTAGATGTGGCAAAGGTTGTTTGTCAGGATCATCGCAAGTGGAGATCCATTACCTCTGTCTACCCCTTGAGAAATAGGCGTGTTAATAAGTATATAGGTAAAATTATTATACCAAAATTAAATTGTCCTACAGAAGTACGTTTTGTAATTTAAATAATTACTGTTCACGCCATGCTACAGATGATGGGAACAAAGGTTTCCGGTACGATTGATTTCTCTTTTAAGAACATTAAAAGAGCGGAGAGGGATCGGCCGACATCCCAAGACGGCGCGGGCACGCCACCTCATACATCATTCCTTGTTTCTCCTTTCCACAATCAACATCTACACACGCCTCAAGCCAAGTCGCGCTATTGCATATCAAAACTAATTGTAATTGTATAAATTAAGTATAGTTAAATATTGCAAAATAATAATTACGGGTTGCCATCATACGGTAATTGAGAATGAGATATTTTTTTTCTGTGTGGTGAGTAGTACACGTCAGGCAGTACATTTGTTCCGTACAAAATAGGTTTGTACTGATAAACAGCCTGCACAACGAAGGAGTTGATGTATAACGTAGAAGCGTGTGCATGTATGTCTAAACATGTTTTGTGTACTAAATATGACCAACACTGAATACTGAACCCGATCTGAACAGAGGATGAAGCAAATTGATCCACTGCCTAATTGTAAACATTTGTTATATAATAATAAAAAATATATAATTCGTTTTCCTAAACGTTTGACGGAAATCGGTAAATTGATCTGCCATTACTGGAGTTACCGGACATGACAGAGGTCGAACTACGCTGTTTGTCATGTCGGACCAGCGGGATCAGATACGCGCGCCATTCATCGGAAAATATGCAGTCAAAGCTTTCACTACATATAGAGTCACGGTTGGATAATATTACGAAGATAACTACTTATTTTGAATACAAACTGTCCGTTCTTTCCGTACACAGTATAATTTTTATAAATCTTACTTTTATAAATATTTTTCAAACCATTCCCCAACCCATTACATATCTCTGCCTCAAAAGTTCAGAGCTCCTATAGCATGCATATTTATAAATGTTTTGTCTGTTTAAGTGTAATGCTAACACGACAATATATCGAGGGCTTCATAACAAATGGACGTACAGACAAAAATGCAGTTTTACACAAGGTACAAAATTGTGGATAAAACTAAACTAGCTGATTATATAAGGCTGAAATATGAAATACCCGGCTTCTTAGATACACTTGCATACTGGTAAGACTTTCTAAATTGTAACATGCATAGATTTTAGTAAACAATAAAAAAATGACATTTTTGCGTATACGCCCATTTGTTATGAAGCCCTTGATATTATGTGGGAAATGTGTGCAAAAGTCAATGAAAATGTTAAGTGACGTATGCAAATAAGTATAGGTTCTAAGAGGCGTTAAGTGATGAATGAGGATGCCATGAAATTGACATCAAAAATTCAACTGCAGCGAGTGGGCCCCAACACAACGCGATTGTGCCCAATTCAATAATCCCGTCCAAGTTGGGACCAAATCTTTGAATACATTATCCCCTTAGATTACAGGGACGGATTCGACATATTGCTCACAAATATAATATATATTTTTGTACGCCATCAGGCGCAACCTAACCATATCAATTTAATTTTGGAGTTTGCATCTCCATGCTTCCCGCAAAAAAAGGAATTTGAATCTTTATTTTCAGTGATCACGGCTACTGAAAAGTGACCGAAACGTCGAAAGGAAAACCAAATAAATAACATACCGCGCGTAGATCGATTATTGGGTAATTGACACAATTTACAATAAACTCTAAAGCATGTACAAATATGTAAAATAATGGGTTTTAAAACACCATGTTATCATTATAATCTTCAAATATTATGTGAAAACAATTCAATTAATGTTTAAGTTTAGTAATTATTTACTATGGTCTTGGTGTCCAGGATCGGCCCCAGAATGGTCCGTTGTATATTACCCATAAAATAAGAGTAACTTGCTTATCTGAAGGATATATAATGCGCTGGTTTGTCAATTATTATTAATATTCTATGTCTTTCTAGACCACGGGCCATGAAAATGGCCCGGACTTTTGGAGGGCTTGCGTGGGGCCATGGGGAGGCCAACACGTAGAGGCCCCTTGACAAATTTAATGTAAATATGTGGCGTGACACTGACCGGCGATTATCCCTGTCTACACCATATAATAATGCACCCAAGGACAAGCCCCGGCCAGTGTAGGACTATTGTGGGAAATGTGGACAAAAGTACCGGGCTATTGGGGTGAACTGTTAGTGGTACTAGCGGTCTGGGAATATGGGGACTATGGCGTCTGCCCGTCGCAATGTTCAGGGAACATGGAAAAATGGGCAGACGGTGACTCGCCACTCCCTGCATGGGCCCCTAAAAATGCCGTAAAAGGCAGGGGCAACATGGGTGTGAGTGGCTAAGGGGTGTAGAGAGGTGGGCTGCAGGTTCACCGAAGCTACTTCCGACGTTAGGCCATTTATCACTTCCACCCCTGGAGCTTGAGTCTTAGCTCTAGCGATCTCCACTCCGTGCCGGCTGGTTAAGGCAAGCACGGAGGCGGGGGCCTTGTCTTGGCCCCGGAGTCAGGTACGAGGTGTCGCCACTCACCTAAGGCTTCGCCACAAAGCCCCCCTGCGGGTAATAATAATAATATTAATATTCTTATTATTAATATTATTATTATTAATATTCTTATTATTTATTTGGTTATAAATACATTTCGGAGTCCGTCCCTGCATTCAGCCGGTTCAGCGGCGATCATGCGGTCGGACCGTTCTTTGCCCGCATTATTCTCGAATGTTCCGAGCGGTGTTTGTTGGCGGGATCTCATTTGGCAGCTGTTACAATACGCATGTGTGTACCACGAACGACATTTCCCCATTTCTACAATGCTTTCGTGTGGTACGGCCGTTTTATTTATTTTAATTTATTTCGGACAAAGAATAATTACACTTCTAGTCAACATAACAGTCAATTATGTTTTTCAATTTATTATTCTACTGGTGACGTAAACAGCAGCATTACTGACAATTATACTGAGTATGGTTGCCTGTAATCATATTTTGTTATCTGTAGTATATTATAATTGAAATTCACGTATATAGTGACTCAACACCAACAATTTGGCATGAACCTTCCTTTCACTGAGTAGAGGTCAGCTGAGAACGGATTTTACGGCACGCGAAGCGGGCGGATATCAGCTAGTAATCATATAATTTACCACACTGATAACTACTACGACGCTGTCCACGATTCAATCTCGGTCCGGTTTCGGATTGCATTGTATTTACACTACTAACTAGTCTGGGGTTGAAACAAAGGCGTATTCACACTGTCGGCAGTACTGTCATGACAAGTTTAATCTCACTTCACTCAAATTATTCTTTTTTTGCTCCGATAGCGGATCGGAACTAGAGCGAAACAGTGAGAATTTTTTGAATATTTGACCGGACAGACAGCAGACTGAGACCGAAGCGAGATTGAACCATGAACGTCACCTTAGTCTGAATCGAGCCTTATATTGTAATTCATCCACTGACATATACGTTTTTTTTAAATAACCTGTGTTAACTTCAACACTAATATTCAGTAAAATTGATTAGAATATCACCTTTAAAATGTGAAAGTATATTTTATCTTTTTGGCCTCATATTATAAACATTGTTTTGAGAATGTCACTTGTATAATTCTAAAACGTCACAGGATGATGATTTAATCTGTCAAGTAAACTTTTATGTCATATATGTAATATTACGAGTAGAGTTGGGTAGGGCATGATTATAAAATGACTTTGTAAGAATAACATGACATTTTGTACTGAACCAGTACAATGGAGGAGAAGAAATTTGTACTTTTTGTACCGCGGCAGTACATTTGAAACGATAACACCGGAGAGGCGGTGAGTGTCAGTCTTCATTTGTCCCGTACAAGACAAGTTCGTTAAGAATCGCGTATGCTCGGCCTCGGTCGTCTCATTTTACTAACAGTCGTACTATGACATTGTCATGTCAATATCCGTAGAGGCGTCATTGTACTGTTGTAGCACAAGCCTGGTTCCGTCCTTCCTCTTATTTTTGAGTAGTAGCACGACAATAATTTTGAAGTGGTACGTTTCAACTTTTGACAAATGTACTGGCTCACACGTGTACTGCTCATTACTAATTACATCTGGAAAATACTTGTGTTTTTCTTGTAAAAGTGTTAAAATAGTTTGCTTAGAACCATTGTTTCAATACCTTGACACTCGTATAACTCTTATGAATAAGGAGATACATATTCAGCAATTTGTGCAAACATTCCGAGTAAACACAATACCCATGCATGAACACGACTGAAATAAATTCATGAAATTTGTACCAATGTATGTTTGAATAATGCCGGCTCGTGGACGGTGGGGGAATGTGGAACTGTTGCGACCGCACGGCCGCGGAACCGCACGCCATGCCACCGCGCGTTTCCGATTCGCACCAATTGCATGCCATAAAATATACCAAATCAGGCATTTCCAGATAAAACCAAATGATAGTTGATTTTCGTTATAATTTCATTCAATATTCATTCCGTTCGGGTTTTAATGAAGATTATTATTACATTCACGTGACAGATTGCCCACCTGATGGAAAGCGATTACCATCGCCTGTTGTTGTTTGCAAAACCAGGGGTGATGCCTTATAATATGGGGTCGAGGAGATGAGGTTAAGAGAGTGATATGGAAGGAGTACGATAGAGCCGATGAGTTAGGAGGTAACGAATAGTAAGGAAATGAGTTATCCAGAGAGAAATTTGGGATGTTTCCAATCATTAGTAAAAGGTCCGGAAATGAGAAGCAGCATTTCAATCCATAAAACAATTTAATTTATTATTCTTCCGACTTACACAGAACACTTTCCACAGCACTCGACCTCACACTTGACTTTCACAGAATTGCACTGACTTGTGTGTATCCTTTATACTTTAAGGACGAGAAAACAACAAGTAATAGAGGTTACTCGGAAATGTCAATCACATTAGTATTGCAGTAAACAGTTCTCATAAATCAACGAATTTGACAGACAAACTAGTTTATCGGAAGTACCGAATACATCAGTATATCATTAATTAAAAATCTTCAATTAGTCTTATACGATTATATTGGAACGAAGTTCTTTATTGCACGTTGCGAAAGGGGGCTAGACGGAAAAAAATAAGACCAAAAGTTGTAACGACACTTCGTTCCATCCGGGTGTCCCTGGACACTTTTTTTTTTTTTTTTTTTTTTTTTTTTTTTTTTTTTTTTTTTTTTTTTTTTTTTTTTTACATGGGGAAATGCGTTGCCGCACCGTCAGCCGCGCGGGGGATCATGCGCGGCCGGTGTGTGGGGCTCCCCGACGCCGGTTCAATACGACCGGCTGCCGGTATACCCACTAAAACCCCATGGGAGCCTTCCTTCCGCCTAGCGCCGGGGTCGCGGTACATGCGTGAGCTTAACCCGCAACCCCGGCAGCGGCCGGCCGCCTCGTAAACAGAGGCGGCCTCTCCTGTGTGCGGGCCGGGGGAGATGGTGGTCCCCGGCCCTGAGAGGGACGCGCGGCTACCTCTCGCGCCCTCTCGCGGCATTAGTGCGGGCGGAGGTCTATATTGATCCCCCAGACCTCGACGCCCGCTGCCGCCGGGAGGGGGAGGCTGCAAGGAATACTCCTGCGCCATCACCCCTCCCTCTCCTTCCTCCTCCCCCCGCCGCCTCGCGCACTCAGCAGCGTCAGCGGCGGGGGGAGTGTCTTCGCGATGGGGGGGGAGGGGGAGGCTTCGAAGGATTGCTCCTGCGCCAACACCCCTCCCCCCTCTTCTTCCACCCCGCCCCCCCCACCACCTCGTGCAATCGGCAGCGTCAGCGGCGGGGGGGGCCTCGCGATAGGAGGGAGGGGGAGGCCGCGAAGGATTTCTCCTGCGCCATCACCCCTCCCTCTCCTTTCTCCCCCTCCGCCGCCTCGCGCTCTAAGCAGCGTCAGCGGCGGGGGGGGGCTTCGCGATGGGGGGAGGGGGAGGCTGCGAAGGATTGCTCCTGCGCCAACACCCCTCCCCCCTCTCCTTCCTCCCCTTTCCCCGTCGCCTCGCGCACACAGCAGCGTTGGCAGACGGGGTCGGGGAGGATAGGTCGCCTGTCAGGAGGGCAGTGGTGGGGTGGACATCACCACCGCCGTCCTTGACAGCCAGCGGAGAACACCTCGACGCTGGCGGTCGCATCGGAAAGGAGGGGTATTTGGGGAGGAGGTTTGGTAAGGAAGGGCAGGCATTGGGATTTGGAGGCGGAAAGGTGGGACACCACTATCACGGAGTGAAAAGGGGAATGTGACAGTGGCCGCTCGGGGCCCCGGGGACGCATCCCCTTGTGGCGCTACCTGGACGGGGGGGAGAAGTCCAGGGCGGCACCCCCTGGGGGAGTCCCTGGACACCTCTCAAGTTTCTTTTACATTGTATATGCATTTTAAGTGTATCTTGTATATAAATTATTTTTGTTAATGTGTTTATATTATGTTACATTTTTTTATTATTACATTAACAATTGCCTACAAACTACTGGACGAAATTAAACTCGCAGTTGAAATTATTAACCGCGTCGGTCGTTACGAGTGTTCCCCCACAACTCAAAAATTCAGTGCTCAACACAATACACATTGGTAAGTTTTTTCGGACTTTTTCATTCACATTCTAGCCGAAGGGTGTCTCCGACATTTTCACAGGCTATCGGTACTCTTGTTTAACTGTTCAGTCTGCTGTGACTAAGACAATGATCCTAGTGGTCCTACCACATTGTTTTTTTTTGTTATATTAAATTTTCAATTAAACAATTTACACGTAATATAGATTCCCTTATTTTACACATAGGTAATCTCGGTATCTCAAATTCCTCCAAACAGACCTGTCATAGGCGAGTGTGCAAAGCATGCGTAGGGTTGGGTTACTTCTAAATATAGCACTGTTCTCTATCGTGTTTACAATCTATAAAACTAATAGATTACGCTAAAATACTGTTTTTTTACATAATGTTTATTTTACTAGTGCATAGTTACCCATTGTCATAAAACAAATAGCCGTATGTACGTAAGTACGAAAAAAGTACTTTTCTTAAAGTTTTAAATTAATTATTCTCTTTTTTATCAGTCGATACTCTTATTGTACCTTCTTTGAAATCAGGTTTATTGTTCTAAAACAAGTTGGCAACCCTACGCATGCACCACATACGGGCGGCGCGACCAACGACCGTTAAATGGGGCAATCGATCACATCATATTCAAAGTCATTGGGTTTTATTGAAAGTTAAAAATTCTAACGCATTTTTATCACACGATTTTGAGGTAACACTTCTAGCTAATCACTTAGGTACCATGATCTATGAGAAATGTGTATGGTTTAAATATATGTACATACATATATAATACATGCTTGTCTGGGGTGCAATACTGGCGGCGGGAGGACTGTTTCCATCTCATAACTTGCTGACAAAACAACAGTACCGTTGCGTTGTTTTCATTATGGTACTCGTATCAAGTCGCCGCATCCCGCGTGCGGCGACGAGCGCGCCGCTGCCTGTACGCTCTTCCTCTTGCATCGCACAGGGCCGGAGCTGGGTGGACCGACGCAAAAAAGCGGATATACTGTGCCGTATTGAGATAACACTAAATTTTTTTATACATATTCGGAATCACGTAAAAATGCGTCGATTAGTTGTTCTAACGGGTGAACACAAGTAAAACTGTTTCACGATTTATAACGTATTCATGTATTCATTAGACAAAATGGTAGCCACTTACTATAGCTACTTACGTAATATATATATACAACGTTATCGAATTTGTTCGGGTCGAGTATAAAGATTTCCGCTTTTTAGCGTCAATTGTATGTGTAAGTGTTAAAGTGATTATGAAATTGTGTATGATGTACTTTCAATAGCGAACAGGCGTGGACGAATAGCGGGCTTTCTGCCAGCCCCTACAAAACGCGGCGGCCGGACTTAGTCATAAGAACGTATGAACGTATCTTTGATTATGTTATCTTTTGAAATAATCCAATAATCATGAAATGAGTATATACATAATTTTTAAAAAGTAAGGACAACTTAGATTGGCAAATGCTAGGTCTGATACACGGTTGTATTATCGAGGAAATATCTATCTTCTTACAACCTTTACGTGGTAAGCCAAGCTAATCTCATTATCTTAATTAAGCTCATGGGGCTGGAGCGATCTTCCTATCTTATTCTATATACTAATCTTATATCTCATCCTCTCTATCCTGTTCCTCCTGACGGATCCCTAAATTTCATTCTCATCATTCTATAGGCGATGATAACTACTTTCCACTGGCTGGGCTGTGCCTATTTAGCAACTTGGCAATCAATAAAGAATATAGGTATCGTATATTTTGTTTGAACAATTATACAATGGAAATATAAAGTAAGTGTGGAAAATTTTGAAACCAAACACAACAATCTATACTTTATATATAGAGGTAAAGTTTGTGAGTTTGTTTACACAGAATAAAATCGAAAATAAAAATATTTATTTCTTCGAAAAAAAGTAAAGTATCTCTTGATCTACTGAATTTTACCAGTAGAAAGGTACATTATTTTTGAGTTGCATAGACTAAATTTGATTCTGATTATTTTTTTAATGATGTCCAGTAAAGTGGGCACAAGTATTTGAAGAAATTGTCTATTAAACTACTGAAATAGAAAGCTTCTATAGCAATAGAAAGCTACATTGTCCCTCAGTAAGATAGGCTATATTTGATTGCGATTAATAATATATTTAAAAAAATGGTATTGCGAAATATAAGTTTCGAGAAAAATGGGCTGATGCATTAATTTATTGGCGTGCGCTGCAGTGAGACATTTACAAACTAATAGATGGCGCTGTGAAATAATTGAGGTTCCAAACGATTTCCGAAACGCACAAAGAATACAAAAAAATTTCAACGACAATAATTAGGCCTCAGCTTGCAAGAAACAACAAGAGTATTTGTGGAAGATCTTCCTTTGAAACGGAGGAGCATCCATCTCTGCTCCTCCACCCTATACCGGTCCCCCTAAAGTGCTGACTAAACACTAAGTAAATACCAGGTTCATATATTCTCTTTGGGGGTGACATTACCTTGAGAAAGGAGTGTTTTAGTATGGGCAATTATATTTTGGCTTATCTCCAGTGGCGCTCAACAAAGTGGTCACTGGTCAACAAGTAATTAATAAAGTTTTACGGAACTAGATTTCAACGTGAGCAACGCGCCCGTTGCGTTCTTACGTCCCAAGTGCGGCCCTGGTGGTGGGCCTGCGGCGACACCTGCCTCCGCACGCGACGCTCCTGATAATGCGCCCACTCCATTGTTACACACCTCTCGCAACTTGCTCTGCTAGTTTAAACTGTTGTTACACATTGTTTGTTATAATGGAACGTGGAGTTAAATCACTAAATAGAAGTTTCCGAATATCTTTGTTATAAAGCTCCTGCTCCACCTGCGTTATCGGTAGTTATTGTGGCATAATGCGATTTAGCCATAGCGTTTATAAAATAATGCAATTAGTTACAGTGACAATGTTGTATAGCAAATAACGCATTAAGCCCTTGGCTACATCTGCGTGCCACGGTCACTAACATTAACATTATCCCAGGTGTAGCATGGGAATTAAAAAAAGGCCGAATTAAACACTACAACAGCGGAGTGGACAGTCCAGTTAACTGAGATAGTTTATAATCCAACATTACCATACACTCAGGATAAAACAATCCAAAGTGTACAATATTATTCAATTTGACGGTTGTCATTTGCAGAGAAACTATGATCCCTACCTCGTAACGTATAGAGTATGTCGCAAGATACTATATATCCTCTGCTACGGGAGGTAGGGATCATTGTTTCTCTAGTATATAATCGTTTTAAAAATGTCGCAACTTTAGTCTTGTCTCTTTTCTTGATATTAAAAACACCAATTATAGTCTTGTCATGCTTTATTTTTATGTATTTTACATGAACTCTTATTATTATTAAAAACAAATATATTTTTGGATAAATGCTTATGTCCGTGTTCAGTTCAACCGTTAGAAGGGGGCGAGGATCTCGATGATCTGTCTCTTATCACATTGATTGACATTAATGACAACGACGTTTGTATTTTACAGGTTAAATAGAATACCGCAGTTAGTACAGTCTCAATCACTGTAGGAGCGTACCTTAGACGGCTACAATTTAAAAAAGTCAAACAGAACGTTAAGTAGGTATTGCTGAAACAGTAAAAACATTATTTTTATTCAGATATTTATAAAGTAATTTACACTCATTGACATTTGTGGATGGAGTGTAATCAATGGGCTTAGTATCAAATTAAAGTACTTTCGATTTGTCAAATTTAACTTGCCGCTTCAGACGCACAGACCCTGTCTACATTCAAGTCAAAAAGGAAGTCCTCGTTATTACTTTTTACTCTGCTACAGATTGTGTAAATGATTTATATACGTAATAATCCTTTTAATATTATCGTCAGCTCTTGAATGGAACGGATAGCATGGTGGGGCTCTTGAGGAAGCCCTGAATGCCAATTTCATCGATTCGCTCATAAATACGCAACGATCACTCATTTGGCTCAATGCGAGCGGACAGGCGAGCCTTGTTCAAAAGAACATCTTTTCATCCACTCGCCACATCATTACCGACTTTATTGCCTTGTTTTAGAGTTCATTGTTATAAGTACCTAATATTCCAAAGAAACACGCTACAAAAGAAGCAGTAATGAATTTTAAATTTTAATGCCTGGAAATAAAGTTGATTCTTTTTTCAAAATTGTGTAATATCGCTCATGGCCGTAGTGTGGATTCAGAGTAAGCAATTTATATCATAACGTAAAGTCGTAAAGTTGATTTTTGTTTGAACGACGGCCCGTTTGAAGCCAAGTACGCGGCAGAGGATACATTGATACGCGAGCGATCTACGCTTTATACGAGTATCGAGTACACAGCTTCGCTCTGGACGCGATACCCTAATAATGCCTAATCATTAAATCTCTTTCACAAACATGTTGCCGTCACATTCACACAAAATGTAAAAAGAGCAATAAACATGTGCGCAACAAAAAGATGAATAATTCACCGGCCTACAAAAAAGTGGTCTATACTTTTGAACCACTCACAAGAAAATTCCCGCGGGGTTCCCAGGGTAAAAAGTAGTCCAGTTTTGAAGACTAAAAATTTGCTACCGATTACTGAAAACTGAATCGAAATCGATCCTGTAGTTTTTACGGGAATCCCGAAGAAACAAACACGACCTCTAAAAAAAATGCATCGTGTTTTCCATCGTTTATATATATCCTACATGGGCTCAGCCATCCTGGAGCCAGAGCAACTGCGAAGCTGGTAGCGCAGAGATTTGTTTGGCCCGGAATCAATAAGGATTGTCGTCGGTGGACCAAGGAATGCATGGATTGCCAACGATCCAAAACCTTTCGCCACACTTCTTCTCCTTACACTCCTTTTTCCAGCCCCACTCAAAGATTCTCCGTAGTCCATTTGGATATAATCGGGCCCATGCCCATTTCATGCGATTACAGGTACTGCCTCACGGCCATCGGCCTGAGGCATACCCACTTGCCGACATAACCGCTGAGACCTGCGCCCGCACCTTCGTAGCTGGCTGGGTAGCCCGCTTTGGCTGCCCGGAGAGGATCACAACTGACCGGGGAAAGCAGTTCGAGTCCAATCTCTTCCACCTTTTGAGAAATAAAGTAATAAAAACAAAAGATATGATGGCTCTGTCCTACCCTATGACGGAGAGACCGGGCGGAAATAAAAAAAAAATAAAAAAAAAAAAAAATCTCTTCCACCAGATCTCATCCATCCTCGGCGCACAACATCGGCCTACCACGTCATACCATCCTGCTAGCAACGGCATGGTGGAACGCCTCCACCGCCATCTCAAGTCTGCCATAATGTGCCACTCTAACGATCGCTGGAGTGAAGTTCTTCCTCTCGTGCTGCTCGGAATTCGCAGCGCGTGGAAGGAGGACATACAAGCTTCTCCAGCCGAGCTCGTATACGGCGAACCCTTGCGACTTCCTGGTGAGTTTTTCGCACCGTCGAAGAACAGCACCACGGAATACCCAGGCTTCGCGTCCAGATTGAGGAACCACATGGCAAATCTTGCACCAGTTCCAGCTACATGGCACCATAATAAGACGTTCTACATATCCAAAGATCTGAAGACCGCTGACTACGTTTTCCTTCGTCGCGGCCCAGTAGGAAAATCACTGGAAACTCCATATACTGGCCCCTATAAAGTTCTAGAAAGAGGGGAGAAAGTTTTTAAGATCCTGATCCAGGGCAAAGAGTCCACAGTCACCATCGATCGACTTAAACCTGCCTACATTACCCAGGAGGCCAAAGAGAACACGCTAAGCACGGAACCAGAACAAAAGAGGACTACTCGAAGTGGAAGAGAAGTACGTTTCCCTGACTACTATCGACCTATGCAAGCAACGGTCTCGGCGAGGGAGTAGTGTGGGAACCACATACAAATGAATAAAAATATAATTAATTTTAATTGGACGAGCAAACCCGCGGCATGAGTCTTGTTTCGCCAGACTGCAATGAAATCGGCGCAGGCACAGCGCTTACTACGTCATCGCACACTCGCACGGCATGCGATCGGCCGCCACCGACAGTCGTCCGCGAGAACGATACATATGAGACGCACGTCGCTCCGCTATAAGTGTATTCCAGTGGTTTTGTTTCAAATAGCTAATGTACAGACACGGAAAAAATATTATAATAGTAATATTAAAAGATTCTAAAAATGCGGATATGGTTGTCCAGAAATCTAAAGCGAACCTGATGTTCTAGTTGTTTAAATTTATATTACTGGACATCTCTAACTTTCATCTCTGCTTCCATTAAGTGCAGTCTCGCTTTCGCCTGAGATTCTTCTGATGGTGTACAAAGCACATATACTAGCATGTATGGAGTACTGTTCTTACCTTTGGGATGATTCAGCCAAATATCAACACTAGAATCCATTGAGCGAAGTGCCAGGAAGCGGATAGGCAATGAGCAGCTATTGTCTGCCAAAATTCAAAGTCTCGAACATCGACGTAGGGTTGCGATCTTATCAGTTCTCTATCAGATACATTTTGAAGAGTGTGCATTCGAGCTCCTCAGTCTTATCCAACCGTCTCCCTTCCACCATCGAACAACCAGACGCACTGGATTGCGGAGTCGCTATAACCTATAGGTGGACATATCACCTATACGAACTGTTATGGGAGCACTCGAAGAAGTCTTTTTAAAAAATTAACTTTATAAGCTAAAATTAATTTATTGGATTGAATTGGATTACAATGCCCAGCGACAGTGGTCTGGTGGGCCTGGGCGAGCTTAAATATAGGTTTTAATTTTAAATGTATTAATAATTGTCATAATTAAAATACTAAATTTATTTAACTGAAATAAAGTTCATTTTTTTATTCTTAATAATTAAAAGAATCGTATTTTATTTATTAAATACTAAAAATAAATTAACCTATAAATATAAAACTAAATATGAACTACAAACTATACTATGAACTATATAAAAACTAAAACTAAAAAAAAAAGGGGGGGGAATGCCTAAACATTAATTAATGGTCCCAAACCACTGTCATGTACCTGGAACGTTCCCAAAAGGCTGGCGGCGTTACCACGTTGTATGGCAATGCCTAGTCTTTGCGCAAAATAGACGCCAGCCTTCTGGTCGCGTGTGAAGTCTACCAAACGTTTGGCGACGTCTCGGTAGACGATAATTATTCAAATTAAATCCAATAAATTAATAGAGATTTATTGGATTTAGAATTTAATATAAAAATACAAAGAACTGGAAATAGAATTGTCAAATATTAAAAAAAAAAATAGATGTCTATACCCGGAGACTGTTGATTGAGATAGAACTGAGGCTTGCAGCCCGAGTCCGTTGGCGAGGGCTGCCGGACAAAAGCAGGAAGAGGAGGTGGTAGGTAGGTGTTTCTTTTGAATTTATTTGGTTATTTGCAGCAGACGGTTATAACAGAACGAAGCGGACCGCAAAGCAGTGGCAGTCACTACCGGAGTCTGTTTTCCCGAAACCTACAACCTGGCTGTCTTCAAGTCCCGTGTGAGTAGATACCTTCTAGATTAGCGTGCTACGTCGTAGACCATATCCCCGTTCGAAATCGCGCGACATAATGGTCAAACTTGAATCTATAATGTATATATTTTAAAAGACACGACTGTTTCCGCTGCTTCCCGTCTAATGTGAACTGGGCATAAGCGCTCATACATAATGCAGGGGCAGCTATTGCCTGCCGGATCGGGTGCTCGCTGGATGAGGCTCAAATCTTAAGTGGTGATATTTATTTAAGTACGCCCCGTGGGAAGGCTACACACCCTTCCACCTAGTTGCATTTCCACCAGCACGAGCGCCTTTTCTTTGAATTATTTCGCCCTGTGTCAAATATAAAAGCCTTTTAGGGATCGGGTGCCTCATAATATATTATAGGGAAGCGGGTCACGACATTTCAATTTGTGCTTAATAAAGGTGTACATGACATTTTTATTTGGAGTTACAATACGATCCCGAAGGCGATTCGTGTATGAACGTTTATACACTTATATCAGGAATTTTTGGTGGGCATGTGCGAGTCGGACAAGAAGATAAACGAATCTGCCATAATCATAATGCGAACATAGTTTATCTCGTCATCAGCCATTCAAATTCCACTGCTGGACGTAGGCCTCCCCAAGTCGTCCCCACTCGTCCCTGTCCTGTGACTTCCTCATCCAGCGCCTACCGGCCCCCTTGCACAGGTCGTCGGTCCATCGGGCTCGAGGGCGTATTGTTATTATTATTTTATGTATGTCTTTCAAGACCACGGGTACTAAGGGTCTGGGAATATAGGGATTATGGCGTTTGCCTATCGCAATGTTCAAGGAACATGAAAAATGGGCAGACTCGCCACTCCCTGCATGGGCCCCAAAAATGCCATAAAAGACAGGGCCAACATGGGTGTGAATGGCTAAGGGGTATGGAGAGGTCGGCCGCAGGTTCACTGAAACTAATTCCGACGTCATACTATTGATCGATTCCACCCCTGCAGCTTGAGTCTTAGCTCTAGCGATCTCCACTCCGTGCCGGCAGCACGGAGGCGCGGGGGCCTTGCCTTGGCCCCCGGAGTCAGGTACGAGGTGCCGCTAATCACCTAAGGCTCCGCGACAAAGGCCCCCTGCGGGTTTATTATTTTTAATTGTCGCATTTTTAGAAAAAAATATTTTGTTTCTTATTTCTTTCTTTCTTCTGAATATTGGATAACTCATTGTATTTAAAAATGGCTGCACACGCGAGTTACTCCTTATAACATCAGCTATCTGCCAATGAAAGTCCCATTAAAATCGGTCCAGCCGTTTCAGAGATAGCTGCAATATCCAGACAGATAAGCAGAACTTTTAAAAATTAATATTTTGATATAAATACTGTACTTTCATATGCATTTAGGAAAAATAACTGTTATTTTACATTACAAACAGACCCTTCAATTATATTTATTTATGTATTATTTATAGATAAATCTAAACAAATTAATAATATTAAACACTAAAATAAATATATGTACAAATGAAAATTAAACTAAAAAATCTAGTGTCAGACCGCTATCAGGTGAAAAGGTGTTCTTTGAATCGCAACGCTAATGAAGGCTAAGTTACATTGATCAAGCTACTTAGTCAAACGCAGCCAGTGCAGGGGCCGAGAATTCAATATTATATTATTTACATGAAGTCAGTGGTCTTGGTTATTTATTCACGGTTTACACACCGTTCCTGGAATTAGTAAGGATAAACGAGCTTTCGACAATTGCAGAATTTGATACAGTCAAGTTATTTGTTTAGAAGAGTAATTAACGGATATCTTAGAAGAAGAGATAATTATAAGAAAATGGACAGATGATAGAATTGAAACTGGAGTTTCTGCTTTGTTGTTAAAACAATTGGGATTTGAATTATCAAATATTAAATCTAATCGTTATTGTTTTAACAACAAAGCAGACTCAAATTTCACTTGGTTTTAGTTTCCGATACGACGCGACTACACATAACAAAGTCAGCGACCGATTTACTATTGACTACGTCGTTTACACGAGTCCAGTATTATATCATAGGTGCATGCCCAGGGGAGCGCACTGACTTAGTACTGACTTACGAGCCAGACTGATTTCAAAATTTACACGGTGCCAGTATAAATCTCGCACTGGCTTCCTATGAATTTGAAGTCAGTAGCTGGGTGAATGTAAATCAGCTTTAATGCGTTGCCGAGGTATAGGCCAGTCTTGTGGTCATGTGAGACGTCTATCATACGTTTGACTATGTCTCGATAAAGCTTCCGCGCCTCAGGACCCCATGTTTCCAGGCTTTCGACCCCAGGAATGACTGTATATTTTGTTCAAAACTAGCAAAAAGCGGTGGTTTAGGAGGGCTCGCGAAATTTTCTACCTAAAAATAATTAATTACCTAATAATCCGGCGTATTATTAACTAAACAACATTCTGTTTACATCGATATTAGTTCTTTAATTTTCAAACAGAGTGCGTTAATAGTAACATTACAAATGTCTTATTGGTCTTATAATTTGTATAAAAGAACTAGAGTTTACCCCGCGGCTCTTAGTGCGTGTCGTGTTTATAGAACAAGCGCTACAGGTTGTATTATATTAATTTTTTATGTATTTGTCGGAAGATTCACTTCATTTTATATCGCTAAGTATACCATCCCCCGTCTATCTGTACACAACATAAATTACAAAACTTGACCTAAAAGGCCAAAATGACCAAAATATTCAAAATGACCAAAAAGGCCAAAATGACCGACATAGCCAAAATGACGGAATAGGCAAAAACGACCAAAAAGGCCAAAATGATCAAAAAGCCCAAAATGACCAAAATGACTAAAAAGACCAAAATGGCCGACATGGCCAAAATGACCAAAAAGGTCAAAATGGTCGACATGGCAAAAACGACTAAAAGGCCAAAATAATCAAAATGGTCAAAATCACCAAAATGACCGACATGGCCAAAATGACCAAAAAGGCTACAGTGACCAACGTGGCCAAAATGACGGAATAGGCAAAAACTACCAAAAAGGCCAAAATAATCAAAAAGGCCAAAATTACCAAAAAGGCCAAAATGACTAAAAAGTCCAAAATGATCGACATAGCCAAAATGACCAAAAAGCGCAAAATAATCAAAAAGGCCAAAATGACCAAAAAGGCCAAAATGACCAAAAAGGCCAAAATGACCAAAAAGGCCAAAATAATCAAAAAGACCAAAAAGGCCAAAATGACCAAAAGGCCAAAATGACCAAAAAGGCCAAAATGACCAAAATGACCAAAAAGGTCAAAATTACCAAAAAGGCCACAGTGAGCGACATGGCCAAAATGACGGAATAGGCAAAAACGACCAAAAAGGCCAAAATGACCAAAAAGGTCAAAATAGTTAAAATGACCAAAACGGCCAAAATGACCGAAAAGGCCAAAGTGACCGACATGGCCAAAATGAGTCAAAAGGCTAAAATAGCCAAAATGACCAAAAAGGCCAAAATGAAAAGTACAGTCCCTTGTCCACCCTCAGTATTTAATTTACATACGTACCGAATTTCAGCCAAATCGGTCCATTAGTTCTTAATAGGGATATTTTATGACAGATAACACATCTAGAAATAAATTGAAATCACTACGTCAAAGCCCAAATCTGAAAGTGTGATAGTCTCAGTAAAGTGTACCACAAAATGAATAGATTATGGGATAATGTTAGGGCTCGCTTTGCTCGCCCTGATGATATTTTCTTTGTAATTACTATTGGGATTACCTGTTTATGAATTTCAAATTTCACACAGTATTTTATAATGAACCGTACGTGTTTCATGTGTCCAGTACATGAGTTTTGCGCCGTCGTGATGCGGTTTTTAATGTGTCGGAATAATTCATGTTGCGCCCCCTGCCGCATGAATATGGAACGCGTCTCGCCGGATTCGCCTTTGGTCGCCTCGCGGCGCGGCGCAGCTTTGCACCTCACATCTTGTTTTAATGTTCACCAGAAGTTTGCGACGAAAACAGATCTCAAAATATGCACTAATACGAAGCGTCGCGGACACTCGTGTAAGCGACACTTCATTTGTGTTTCCGTGACGACTTATTTGGTGAGGTGGGTTGACTTAACTCACTCACTTCTTATTACTGATTTATGGAGGGTAGAGGTAAGGAGAACCATCTCTGAATATGAAGAAGTGTCCATCGAAGTGCATTAAATTAGGGTGGCTCCACTTTGGCATCAGAGTGAATTTTAAAGAAAGCGATAAAAGTTATTAGTGTATTATTATAGTGTTTAAGTTTTATAAAATGGGATATTACAAAATCACTAAGCGTATTATTAAAAAATCACGAAATAAAATCGCTATTCACGACTTCACATAACAATTCTTTGAGGTTATATCTAGTAAATTAATTTGTACGACGTAAATAGTTGACGTTTTATAACAGTGTACTGTCACCAACTCCTCTAGTTGCCAAAGGTATTAATTTTTATAACTCGGCACACTTCGATGTGTCTACAACAGCTACATTCATACGATACCCTTTGTCTATATCAGCTCCATTGTCGAGGCTTTTTACTGCTTACAACTAGACACAACGAATCGCAACAAAATTTTAACTTGAAGTGTTACGGGCAGCTTTTCAAACTGGACAAGTACAATTTTGTGGCGATTCGTTTTTCCACTTGTCCGTTGAAGTTTCAATTCTACTATCTGTCTAGCACACATTTCGATTTTTTCATTAAATTTGAGAAACTGGTGACGTAACACACCTGCAGTATATATATACGGGTCTTTTAATTTTAGACTCTCGTTTGAAGTCCTAGATGCTACATGGCTTCATTGCATCTACCACACAGATCACTTAAGCGAGAATAATAAATATCTCTTTCTAAATCACTAAGTAACTTGTTAATCTTGACAGCTTTTCTGCGAAGAATGTCTCCGGATTTAACCCCTTATTTGGCGGCTGCTCGTCACCCCTCCCCATAAACACAGGGGAGGGGGTGGTCCCGCGATGAATATTAAATAAACCTGCATGCATTAATGTTTGATGTGCCACCATTAGAACGGGGCGTTGAGAGCACTCGACGAATTCCCATTTCGCCTTACTCAAGTATTAACATATTTTGTTAAATAGGAAAAGAAGTTGATTGATTATGTTATAAGAAGCGGACCGACCGAGAGTGGGAGGGGCGAACAGAGCATGATTGTCTGTCTATACGTTTTACATTCCAGTGGTGGCGGTGAAGGGTTTATGTGTATACTTCTATCAGCCTTCGTTAAGTAACCCATCGTACGCTTCACAAGTTTTTATAGGTGACTGAAAGGTTAATATAAAATATAAATATGGAAGATAAATAAGAAGTATTTAAGAAGGAAACTTCCAAAATATAAACAAAATATAAACGCTTTCACGATACGACAAGTAGCATTATAACCTCCGCTCCATTGAACCCAAATCGTTGTACCTTACATATAACGTCTTCCACACAATTTACTCCGCGATCATACATTTCATTTAAAGACTTTTCCCGTATGATGAGCTTAAAATACATTTTGATTACTTACGTCGTAAAAACATTAATTTAATTCCAAACATAACAAGTATACGAAAAAGAATAGTAGCTTAGTGGTTAGTGCACTCTCGTCTCGAACGGCACGGGTTTGAATTCCGACCAGAATTACCTTATAAGCAAGATGTCCGTGGAGTAGGCCTACTGGGGATAACAAAGTAAAAAAAACGCGCCTACGGACTCTATCTCATAGGTGGCGGGGAAACCAGGGACCTTTTCTACCTGCTTAACATTCGATAAGTTAAATTAGGTAAGTTCTATGCTAAAGAAAAGAGTTAGGAATTAATAAAAAAAAACTCACTTTTTTGCTTATAACTTCTTTAATTTTTAACTTAGAGCAAAATGTTATATAAACATATTTCTAGGCAAATCAATTTGCTACAAATTATGACTTTACATTTTTTTTTGTAAGACGCATAGTTTCCGAGATATCGCGAAAAAAGTGTTTTCACCCCTTTTTCCAAGATGGCGTCCAGGGGACAAGGGTGCCGACCCCACAAACTTGAGGTTAAGCTTCTATTAACCCCCCACACATGTCCCAAAAATAAAATTGCGTCCTCTAACAAATGCAAAGCTCATGTAACATTTCAATGGAGTACATTTAAATTATACTTTTATGACTAGAAAAGTCGACTACTTTTGACTTAACTCACAAAGAATCTCTTGATCGGACTTCTTAAGATATCTACTTCTAATTTAACATAGAGATTCAGGTAAAAGTTGGTATTCAGAGATTCTAATCGCTATTAGTGTAGAGTTCGTTTCCAACAAGAAACATCCATTAACTCCTTGAAATGAAATGACTCCCAGTATGGCAACTTGCTGGAGAAACTCAACATAGTAAATATACGTTCACAGCATTGATCCCCAAATTCCTGTATATCGACCCCCAGGGGCCAATATCAATAACTAAAGTACAAATACACCGTAGCTGTAATAGGAAATAACCAAAAACTGTAAAGTAATTAAGAGTATCTGAATAAATAAAGCATTATGTTACACATCGATAAAGTAAATGCCCACCTGGTTAGTTATTACATTTCCCGCATTTGGACTTCTTTTGTTTACTTTATGTGTAAAATTTGTAATTAAGAAAACATTATATTGTTATTGTACTTGTTTATGGCCTTTTGCACGCTGATGTGGTGGGCCTAGGATGCCCAGGTCGATGTAGTGGTGGAAGATAAAACACTGTTATTAGGGTAGAAACTTGTAATTAAATCACTTTTATATGAAGGCGTGTGCCTTCGGCAGTCGGCTACAATCCAATCGGAAGAAGGAAACAAATGCAATAACAATGTTGCAAGTAATAAAAAACAATATTTTATATTAGTGCTGCCAACACTTTTGATAAGCTATATAGTATATAGTGACGGACTTTGCGCATATTATTGAATTGTGCAGTTTGTACTGGTTGCGTCCAGTTATATTTGTACCTGTGTCAAAACGCGTATGTATAGTTCTAGTATATTCTATAGTATTTTAACAACAAACAGCATTTTAATTCCAGTCCCACACTCGTAACAGTAAAAAAGACAAAATAATTTTTTTTTTAAATAATGAAAGTACAAAAACACAAAAGATAGAAAAGACCCTGAAAAATTTAGTTCGCCAAGATGCAGGAGAACAAAAATAAAAAAAGGGGGCGTCTCGGATGAGAGAAACAGAAGCCAGACAAACTGGCGCCGTAACGTGTTACGTAACGAGACAATTTACACTCCCATGAGAAGTTATCACTTCAAAAATAAAATAAACGCAACCGACTCCAGTAGCACCTCGTTCGGCCGAGCTACAACAGCCTTACAATCAATAACTACAGTCAAAAATTGGGAATTTCTGAGCTACGTTTTATAGATACTGGTTAATCATGTACCGAAGAAATATCTAGCCATGGCATCCCCACCAGGTCCCGGTAGAAACAGAAGACCCAAAACATAGTGACTTGACGTTGGGAATGATGACATGCGTAATGATCTCAAAACAAAGGATACCGAAACCGCTCAAAGCGGAAAAGAAAAAGTCAAAAGCGGATCCAGGGCTCCGGGGATTTAACACTTGAATGATAATAATGAAGGATTCATTCATCTTTGCTCGACTTAAATAAATTTTAGGCGGTCCACGATATACAAAAGTTTAAGAACGTCTGGTTCACAGCATTAAATAAGCACTTTTTACTTACTCCGATTGCAGAGGAAGTTAGCAGCTATTTAGTTTTTACTAGTAAGTTATATTCGAAGCCCGGGAGTAGTTACTGCAGTGCAGCGCGAGAACTGCAGTTAGATCTAGTTTTAATTAGTATTCAAATTAAAACTTGAATTGTAAACATGTGTTGGATTGCACTACTTATATGATTTTTTTGCAAAGATACATAGCGAAAACTGAGAAAGTAACAAAATATGTATTTCCAAAAATGCGACACTTAACAATAATGTATAATATAAATTCCGCAGGGGGGCTTTGTGGCGAAGCCTTAGGTGAGTGGTGACACCTCGTACCTGACTCCGGGGGCCAAAGCAACCCCCCCCCCCCACCGCCGTGCTTGCCTTAACCAGCCGGCACGGAGTGGAGATCGCTACAGTTAAGACTTAAACTCCATTGGTGGAAGTGATTGGGCATCACGTCAGAAGTAGCTTCGATGAACCTGCAGCCCACTTCTCGACACCCCTTAGCCACTCACACCCATGTTGCCCCTGTCTTTAATGGCATTTTTTGGGGCCCATGCAGGGAGTGGCGAGTCACCGTCTGCACATTTTTCCATGTTCCCTGAACATTGTGACGGGCAGACGCCATAGTCCCCATATTCCCAGACCCCTATTACCACTAGTAGTTCACCCAAATAGCCGATACTTTTTGTCCTCATTGCCCACAATAGCCCTACACTGGCTGGGTCTTGTCCTTGGGTACATTACTATATGGTGGAGGCAGGGATAATCGCCGGTCAGTGTAACGCCACATTTCCATTAAACTTGTCAAGGGGCCTCTACGTGTTGGCCTTCCCATGGCCCCACGCAAGCCCTCCAAAAGTCCGAGCCATTTTTATGGCCCGTGGTCTTCCGAGACATACAAAATGTACAATAATGTTACGTGCGAGCGGGGGTACGCTCTTATGGATTGGAAGAAAACACCAGTTTTTAACTAAACGCTTATCTGGCAGAGCCAGCCTCAAAGAAGGCTAGTTTGTTAGCCAGCTCATTATTTAATGTTTAATTATAAGAATAGTACGTTAGGAGATGATGGGGCTGACATGCCTATATGGCAAAAGTCCCAAAAAAATATTGATAAAAAAAAAACTAAACGCTTCTATTGACTTACTCAGCCGCTCGGAGTACCTCTCCGCAGGGTCGCCCCTATACGCACGACTAACGATGTACAGTCCCGACGATAAGGTGTCTCGCTCACAAAACCGACGCTCAGATTGCGTAGACCAACTCCTGCTACTGCAGCGCTCACCTCCGATATTACCGCGTGTAGCTCGCTTCTGGTTCGTCTCTCGAACTACGCTAAACCCCTCTTTCACCTTCTGTCCACTGAACTTTTCACTAAATTCACCACTTAACTCGTCACTGTCTTCTATTAACCT
The DNA here is from genome assembly GCA_012273795.1 of Dendrolimus punctatus. Taxonomy (NCBI): domain Eukaryota; kingdom Metazoa; phylum Arthropoda; class Insecta; order Lepidoptera; family Lasiocampidae; genus Dendrolimus; species Dendrolimus punctatus. Next base: position 684,617 of record CM022540.1, read on the forward strand.
TATGGACCTTATCTTCCAACTCTAGTATCGCACTTGTCGCTTCACCGTCTTGAACTGAACTCAACTCTAAACTGCCCGGTAGGCGCGCCTTTCGCCTTACTTTATATACCCGGAAGGATTTTCTGGAACCCATCTACCTATCTCTGTCTCTTCCTTCCCGAACCTTCTGTTCGGGAACTTTCGTTTATACATCTATCCCTTTCTAACATCTATCTATCTCTGTCTTTCGTTCATCGTCTATCCCGTTGTAAAATATATCCGTTTTTCCAAAAGTCGACCGGTTTACGCTGCCGGAAAGTTCTACCCTCGGTCGCCATAATAACAATAACTATGAAAATATGTGCCGCAATTTTCGAAATGAGGTTGGCACTCAGTCTTTGCCGTGGCGAAATATACTCCGACACAGCACTGATCTTAGATTAATGATTAGTGTAAAACCTATTTTTCTTATGGAATAGTATTTTGAATGTGATTTTTATTTTTATGTCAAACTGTTTTTTGACGAATGAAAATAATTGAGAGATACACACGTATTAACTACCATTGGTAAGTTTAGTAAACTATTGAAATAACACAAAACGCAGGATATTTCTCATTAAAAATAATTATATCTCTCGTTCAACGACCACAATGATACTTTATCAGTTGAGCTAATTTTGACACGAATTCTCTTTTGCGAATCTTGCGTATTTGTGTAGGTATTACAGCTGTATCGGGAACCCGTAATAAATACTTGAATGAAACCGGCACATGGCTTCGTGACCCAACTGCAATACCGCTTTATGACCAGTGCTCGTTGCCCTTTCGCCAGCTTTGTAACTATTCAGTAGGGCTGTTCGCTTAAAGGAAAGGAAACGAATTACATCAAACCCAAGTGATTATAATCCCTAAAATAATTATGTTTTATGCTCGTATATTTGTTTGTTTGTCACAGCTTTGTAACTGAGTCTGTAGTTCTGAAGGGTATATAGAACTTTAACTGGGATCGGTCTCAGCGTAGTCTGACTAGAGACTTGTGACGGAAGTAAAATTAAAGCTGCCTGTGCCTTCTCTGGATCTGTTCAGAAGGAACTACATTTATATGGCTCGGCTTATCTATAACTCTTTTCGTTCTTAGTTGCGAGTTAGCGGGACTCGAATTAAAATGCCGTTAGAATTATTATAGAGTTTATTAGAACTATACAAACACGTCTAACACAGGTACAAATAGAACCCAACACAACAAATCCAAACGTACTAAAGCAAAAGATCGTTATTCAATAAAACACGCAGTCTGTCACTTCCGAATGTACACACATCACGCCCGTATCGTAGTCGTAGCTCAACTGACCCTTCTCTCCTGTCTTCATCAGGCCGTCGTTTTATGCTCCACAAATGCAAATGTGCCCGCCCGGCAACGTCGCCACAGTTACCTAGAATTAGCTTTTAACACCTGGTTAATCATGCTAATGAGCAAGTACAATAGGCTGTTCTCCACTAGAAACGTATGCCAATACCGTATTATTATTCTACGGTACTACTTGGGAAGAAATTGAGGATACAGCTAACGCCGGATTGCATTCTGTGTCAACTTGGCTGAAACAAAATCTTCTTACCCTGAACGTAAATAAAACAAGCTATATTACCTTTACTATAAACTCAAATACTCAACCGCAACAACCGCTTCATCTTAGAATGCATAAGACTAACTGTCATCAATACACTTCCTGCACTTGTGATGAAATTTTGCCAACCGACCATACTAAATATTTAGGCATTCACTTGGATAAATACTTAACATGGACAACACATATCAAATATCTAGCGAATAGGACAAGAAAGCTAATATATGCATTCAAACAACTACGCCACGTACTCGATCGCGATTTGCTATTAAAGGTGTATACTGCCCTAGCAGAATCAGTATTATGTTACTGTAATACAGCTTGGGGCTCGGCAGCATCAACACATCTTATAGTACTCGAACGTGCCCAGAGAGCGTTATTAAAATGCATGTTCTTCAAGCCGAGGCTATATTCCACCGAGACGATATACAATGAGACAAGTGTCCTTAATATTCGCAAGTTATTTGTCCGTGCAGTAGTTATGAAACAGCACAATTCGGTAACACAAGAGATCATGGAAGAACTGAAATCGAAGCGTAGACAGAATTTAGTATTCCAACAACCTAAATGTCGTACAACTTTTGGTACTAAATCTGTGAAATTTCTCGGAATAAAACTATATGATACTCTGAGTAGGAATCTAAATTTAGTATCCATGACACGCCATAATTTAAGAAAAGCTTTGAATAACTTTTTATAGCCACTTACATATGAAAACTCTGAAGAATTGTTACACACCGTTAGTTAACACACACACACACACACACACACACACACACACACGCACGCACGCACGCACGCACGCACGCACGCACGCACGCACGCACGCACGCACGCACGCACGCACGCACGCACGCACGCACGCACGCACGCACGCACGCACACACACACACACACACACACACACACACACACACACACACACAATTAATCTATACTCACTCACCAACGTATCTAGGCACGTAGTTATGTAGTATGTACATTTTATTATTGTATTTTTATTTTTTATTTTTTCCTTTTTAATTCTCTTTTAGTTGTAATAATACAAGGCAATAAAAGAAAAAGATAGGTATTGGAAACCGAAGCGAACTCCACTGAGGCCCGCCACACAGGCTCTGTTGAGACCTAGTGCGGGCACCAGAGCTAACTTTGGACGCCCGTACAGAATAGTCTTCGTATTGTCTAATTATTTTATGTTCCATGTACTCATTATGTATGTAAATAAATTTCATTTCATTTCATTTCAATAGATAAGTGAACAAAAGAAGACGATCATAAAAGGATTACAACTAATTCAAATGCCGACAGGTAATAAAATATATTTCTACAGATCTGTACGTGGAGTTTGTCTTTGTCGGGCCTAGGTTGTAACAGTACCCTCAAAAAAATTCACTGTAGTCTTAAAAAGTGAATCAAGGACTGTTTCTATACTGTAGATTGTAGATGATTTTTTTTAAAGTGCTTGTCGTTATTATCTGGAAAATCTTAGTGATTTATTTGTTATTTTTCTTTTGACATTAATTGCTTATTTATTACCAGAGCTTAATTGACACTTTATTTCTTAGTTCATTTTGTACACCACTATGTGGTAGAACGTACTGTGCATCTACAATTGTATAGCACCTGTATAAACTACATTCTTGCAAATAAAAGATAGGAATTGTTTGATTGATTACTTAATTTTCAAAATTTTGCTATACAATTTGTTTTTTTTTTCAGATAACAAATAAAAACAAACTCCTGAAAATAGACTTTTGGTGTATGGGACAGCCCTGTCGCAGTTCGTTTTGGCAGGTGGGCCACCGTGTCAGCCGTAAACCTGGCCGCCACGCATAAAGGTGCCCTTTGAGCGTCGTCGGGGCCACCGACCGACCCACTTCTCCTTCGCCACTGCACCGCAACCCCTACAGTACATGCCACTGCACCGACATTGTATTTACTGACTACACGCTTGAAACATGTCGAGGCTTCAGGGCCCCAGGTCAGAACTTTCTCAAAAACAAATGTATTATAATAATATGAAAATACCACATTTAGGCTCCGTAAAGTTTACATAATTTCATGGGGCAAAGTATAATGCTCTTTTATAGTATTTTTACAAGCGTAGGACTCTAATTAAAATGCCATTGATATTCTATATAGTTTATTAGAACTATACAAACACGTATAACATAGGTACAATTAATATAACTGGGCACAACCAGTACAAACTGCACGATTCAATAACACACGCAAAGTCCGTCACTATATCCCTTATCGAATACTTTTTGCTCGTATCGTAATCGTCGCTTGACTGCTTCATCCTTCCGTTCGGGCATTCCTTTTATCCTGTACAAATACAATATGCCTCGACGCAAGACAATAATTTCCAAGAAATAGTTCGACACACCTGCCTAATGACTGCCATAAAACAATAGAATTTTTCTTAATTACAAATTTTAAACACAAAGTAAATAAACGAAGTCCGAATATGCGGGAAAGGGAAACTACGTTTTATGATAGGCAAATGTGCCTTTACCTTCGCCGGCATGTAACACTATTATTAAATATCCACCAAAATCACTTCAAGCATGGACCCTGCCACCGGGCCGCGAGGCTGCAGAAAACAAACAAACTCATGTACTCGTATGTAACTGGGTGTGCAATTGCACCCATTTACGTAGCAGTGGTGAGTCCCATCGATCTACAAAAAGACTAAGCTACCCCGATCTGGCGAATCCCACACTCTCACCGGGTCGCGAACATCCCCCAGGCTTCTATGTCTCTTCTGTGACAAAGGATCGGCTCCGTCGGCGGAGTCTGTTGGCTTAGTTCATTCAGGCTTTCACGGTTTAATCTCTTAGTCATTCCCCCGCAGCGGTCGAGCCGAGGTTCTACCTCACAGGAGGTGCCTCCTCGAGCGCGCTGCTTCCGGGCTGAACGCCTCCGCTCGCACGGAGTCGGGAAGCCCACCAGACCCGGTATCGCTGAAACAGCCATCTGCGGCTATTCAGCTGGATCGTGCACAAAAAAAGTACTTAGGTATTATACCTATATTGTAGGGAACATGTTCCATCCACAATGTAAAACCCCCACAAAGCTTTTCATTTCACAGTTGCAACTGCTAAATCGCCCGTAGCTTCGTTTATCCAAAAGTACATTGGCTAAAACTACATATCGCGTATGACTCGCAACGGACCAGTCAGCGCCTCTCACTAAATATTTTACGCCAACAGTGTTGCCACAAAACAAAATATCTTCTTATTCAAGTTAAAGAATCATTGCTTACGGATTCCGTTTGTTAAGAACACTCATGACAGTAGGCATAGAAAGAAGATTTTAGAATAATGTTAGCAATTTTTTAACATTAGTTGTGCTACCAGTTATTTGAATTAGAGTGAGTACTTTCCGTTGTGTCTAATTAAGTGTAAATAAGTACCATAACATCTGCTGTCTAAGCAATTTTAAATATGTTTAAATTTTTTAATGGATCTATTATTATTCTCATTAATATCTGACATTAT